>VRLP01007045.1:0-24303 GCA_009660295.1 Lophius piscatorius | reverse complement strand
AAATGTTGTACAAAAACGCTTTTTTTAGGGGAGGAGGATAACATCACATGAAGTGAGTGTGAGAGTGGGATATTGTAATTCATGCATGGAGCTGGGTGATGATGGGGTGTGTATACAACAAAGAGAGCGACTTTATAGTATGGTGAGGTGTTTTAGTATGGATTTTATTTGATTAGTGGTAAAATTGAGAAAAACAAACAAACTGGGACACATAACAGTAAGGTATTTAAAACAGCTAAAATATGTATATGAAGCTGTCAGAAGTTGAATTAGGGGTGGGGATTTGTAAGCTTTTGC
Source organism: Lophius piscatorius (assembly GCA_009660295.1). NCBI lineage: Eukaryota > Metazoa > Chordata > Actinopteri > Lophiiformes > Lophiidae > Lophius > Lophius piscatorius. The sequence continues at coordinate 24,006 of VRLP01007045.1, read as the reverse complement.
TTCCTCCTGCTCCATTACTGATACATGATTAATTGATTTAAAAAAAATATATATTTTAGTTGTTTTCTCTCTTCGAAAGAAAGAAGTAAGAAAGAAAAAGTCAGGATAAATCCACATATAAATCCCAAATGCCTCTGTGTATCCACTTTACGATATCATCCCCACAAAGCACTCTACAAAGCCCCAGACACGTGTGACTTTCTTCAACTCTTGAATTGACTTTGTATATAATCCTGCTACAAAAATTACATTTTGGTATCCACAGACATGTCGGATTTTAACAGGTTTTCAGGTAAAGATGTGCCAGCTAAACCAGATAACCCCGTGTTCCCATATGGACACACAATTCTCAGTGTGTGCAGATTTAAAAAGATATTAGAAAGCTTAAGCTTAGGGTCATGTCAGAAGGAAGGTCGCTTTAAAAAAGATCAATCTTTCAATTGTCGTATATATTTATATAAGATATAAGATATTAGTCCTATGAGTTGCTACTGATTTTTGTATTCAATCTTTTGTCTTATTTTTTTTAATTTCATTTAATATATATGTTGTCATGTATTTTGTGTTGTGCAGAGTTTTTATGTAACCAAGCAACAACTGAATGCAGCCCCTTGTTTGATGAATGCTCCGTTAATCTAATACTAAACTGGACCGTTCTGCTTTTGTTTCATGCAGAGGAGGGCAACTTATTTCTTACATAGTGAGAGAAAAGGGAAGAGAGATCCTACATAGAGTAAAACAAGATGCAGAAAAATGTCTTTATTGTCTATACCTATGGTCTTTAATTTAATTTAGTCTCAGAAATTGAACCTTTAATTCAAGTAACAAACATTTAAAGAAGATGCCAAGATTTAACTGACCTCTTCAATTCCCTAGTTGTTATTGTAGTTGCTATTCTTTGAGTTGTTTTCAGTTGCACCCTCACAGTGGGTGGGATCAGTTTGTAGACACATCCTCTTCCAGTCTGAGTTTTAACATCTCCAGTCTCTCTATGCTGATTGGTTAATGGATTATACTTATATAGCGCCTTATATATCTCCCATACACATAAACTTTAAAACCTCGATGACAGAGGCTGCCATGAAAGGCGCAAAGGGCTCATCAGGAGGGATTATCATTCACACACCAATGGAACAACCATTTGGAGTAACTTGGGTTTCAGTAACTTGCTCAAGGACACTTCGACATATAGACCGCAGAGGCCAGTGATCGAACCACGGACCTTCAGATAAGAGATCCATGATCAGTCTATTAACTGAACCACAGTTGCGCCACAGTCTTTAAACTACTTAATTATTGATCTAACTATTGATACTGACATTTTTAATTATTGAGGGATTTTCTTGTATCCAATTGCCAGATTTTGCAGCCCTACAAATTTCTTTGTACATCAGTGCTGTGTTCTCTGCTCTACCCACTGTGAGGAATGTCAGGAGAATTTGTCACCTTATATTTATAAACATTAAAACAGCTAGTCATAGTTCACAACTTTAGAGTTCCTGCTCAAACAGGTGAACCTTAAAATATTAAATAGGACTAGAAATATACTTCAGCTACCTTTTAATCACTAAATCATATTTTCCTAGGATTGGCAATAATTGTGATACACACTTTTTAAGAAAAATATTTGTTTTAAGTCAGGGGGAAAAAAAACAACTTACTTAAAAAAAAAGGTCAGATTTTTGTAAATAGTTTAAATAAAGAACACAGGTATTGAAAATAAATACAGTTTTTGCATCTCATTTTACCCCTTTATTTGGAGGATACCAATAATTCTGCAGGGCACTGTGTATGCTTGCTTTGATTTGGATTTTTCATTTACTGACAGCTAACCTTTTTTGGTCCTTTGCCATCTTCCAGCATTCCTGACCTCTAAACCTCTTTAACCTGTCAATATTCCTTCCCTCCTCCTTCCCCCGTGCTGCTCGCTCATTCCCTTGCTTCCTGCCTGCCTTGTGTCCTTTGACCCTGGCACGCCTAGGGCTTAGACCGCTCCAACTCGTGGGTGCACACCATGGGCTGTAAGAGTGCCCCCTGGGGATCCAGCCCTGGGTCAGCTCCAGAAACCATGCAGGTGGTTTTAAAAATACCCCGTCCTCCACTTTGCCTCACTGCAAAAAGAACTCAACCTTTGCATATTGAAGGAATAATGTGATATATGGTGTTCTGGTTTATTGGTGAACTCAAAGAAATTATGAGAGCTTAGAGGTATTCCATTTCTTCCTTGATATAAATAGAAGATTCATATGTTCACGACCAGTTGTTTTGATCACATTTTTAATTTACAAACTCCTCTTGAAGTGACTCCTGGAAGTTTTTAAGTTTTAGAGCTAGTTTTTCAAATCCTTAGAGGTTTGTTAAGCATACATAATTTGACACAGATGTAACAAAAAGACACGAAAGACCAAAACTTCAAAATATCACAGCATTCTGGGAAACTTTAAATCACATTCCTCCCATGATCTCATTAACGAGAGTCACAGCCGCCTCCATGACCCTCTATCTCATGCTAGAGTCTCAGGTCTCACCCCTCCTTGCTAATCACATCTATCACCTCCCTTTTTCTCAGTACTTACATGAAAAGCCATATAGTCTAAATTCAAATACTTAAGTTTCAGTGTTTATAAATATCGATGCCTACAATTTGTTGAAAATTGTTGGCCTCATTCTGTCGAGTTTGGCTGTACCAAAATGGAACACACTGAAATTTCTATGGATGTTAATTTCACAGAGAAGTTGTAGAGAAAAAGAGTGTGGTAGAAATCATCCTCATCAGCAGAGTAGATTATTTACACAAATTCTACTTCCTTTTTCTCCTTTCTGCCTGTAACAGTCAATCCTTTTCTCTTCTTTAGCATCATTGTGTCCACTCTCAGCTGAAATCCCTGCATGTCTTCAAACTAACTACATGGCATTCATGATGTCACTAGAGCATGGAGTGTGAGAATGTGTTGTCTTGGTCAGCTTCACCTTCCATCGTCATGTGATGTTATGTCCTGTCAATTTGTTTCCATATTCAAAGCGGTGTTTGTCCTGAATTAATTCATCCAGTACTACATGTATCAAGAAATTTAGGTAAAAATGTATTGTGTGTATTGTACTCATACAATTCAAGCTGAACTACATTATGCCAGCATTGCAGAGCACTTCCAATTTCATCATTTCACTTAAGAAGCGATATTTCTCTCTTCTTACCAATAATGATGTCGCTGATATTATAGGGGATTTTTTGCCTTATGTCATTTTCTGTCTCTGAATCATTGTACTTAACTGGAGGGATGCAGAATGGCACACTATTCAGCAATGATTGTAACAAGGAAAGTAAATACCATATCTTCATTTGATGTTGCAGCAATTTTTCATCCCTCCATTAAAACTTTGGATGTTTCTCACTGTTTTAGATCACTTTGAAGGGTTGTGGTCCTTTCCTGTGTCTAATTGTTTTGTGTCTACATGTGTGACGTGTGTGCGTAAGAGATCACAGAAGGGTGAAATGTGCATGTATAGCTGTGTGTGTGACCCGGCAGACGCATTTCCACGTGTGCTGAGGAAAAAGGTGCAACCCACCAATCCTGTTGCTCCTCCACTAACTTTGTGTCACCGTTCCATTCATCCCATCCATAGGCCATGGAGCGCTGTGGCAATCGCATGTCTTCGCACACCGAGAGTGCCAGTTTCTTGCAAACTTTAACAGGACGGTTGCCCACAAAAAAGGTAGAGCCACTTGCACTGGGGGAGGAGCCAAGCCTGCCCACCTCTTCACTTGCCTCCTCACCTGTCTTGTCTGTGGATGTGTGCTTCTTGATTGGTTGATGTCGTATTTGGTGGTTGTGGCGTATTGGTGAATGCTGAATGTCCCTGACCTGCCTCTCGATCTGAATGTTATGGAGGAATTTGAGACTTGACATGATTTTTTGGCTAACAATATCTGGCTAACTCAGTCTGGGAAGTCTCCTTTCATTACACTTTTCCTTAAGGCATTTAGTGCATGGGAAGTGCAATGCAGCATTCAAATCAATATGCAATGTGGTCAATACATAATTAAGGTTTTTAACTCATATTTGAACATTGCTTTTCCAAAAATTAATCAAAAGATTGATTTTACTGCTCTTTTCTCCCGAGCTTTCAGCTGCAATTCAAAATCTTCTTCAATATATGGAATTTGCTTGCTATTTAGCTGTCAGCTGTCAGTACTTACAGATTTATAGATGTAGAAATTTTGATTCTAGTAAATGCAGCCATCACGTATAGGGGGGAACAACATAATGATTTTTTTCTTTGGGAGAATATTAATAAAAAAATTCATCATGATCATCAAATTCCACCCTAAAATAGAAGTCAATGTTTGTACAATCTTAATAATATTTCAACATAACTATAAGAGACTTGCCAGACATTGGGCTTTTAGCGTGTTAGCCAGACTGTATTACATGTTGGCTTTGTTTTATTTGTTTTTTTAAACACATCTGAATAAATAAAAGCATACAGATAAATAATAGGAATAAAGTCTTCTCTCCTTGTTTATTACCTTTCCATGGAGTGTTGGAATCGGTAAATTTTACTATAAGTGTCTATAACCTTTTCTGTTAAACCTCAGTCTATTTTTGATCAGTTTGTCATTAATCTCTTGCCCTTTAATCAGTTTCAAACACTAAATGATGTGGTTCATTTTCATTAATATTTACTACAATTTGTATCGTCTCTGTTTGCTACTATCCTGCTCCGTTCAGCTCTTCCATGAGGAGCTGGCGCTCCAGTGGGTGGTGAGCAGTGGGAGCGTCAGGGAGGGCGCTCTTCAACAAGCCTGGTTTTTCTTTGAACTCATGGTACAAAATATGTCTTTTACATTTAAAACAGCTTTAACTGAGATTAGTCTCCAATGGATGTTATGAAAATACCTTGTGCTTTGTCACACCTTTCCCTCAGGTGAAGAGCATTATCCACCACTTATACTTCACCGATCGCTTAGAATCACCCAGGAAGAACCGTTTCCCTGAACGCTTCATGGATGACATCACAGCTTTGGTCAGCACCATCGCTGGTGACATTGTTTCGCGCTTCCAGAAGGTAAATAAAAGCCTGTTTAAGTTTGCTATGTTTCATGGCTGTTTAGAAAATAATCCACTCTGAAAATTTAGGTAATTTCTGAAAGTTTCATTTTTTTCAACGTTATAATGTACTAGTTTAGTAGTTCTTTGGTGAATGATTTTGGCTTGCATAATGTGTTGTGCGCAAGGATTTCCTTTTTTATGTTTGTTTTATTTACTTTGTAGAGCCAAGTAAGTTTTTAAGACTTGTGTTTCTCATGCAATCAGGACCTAGAGTTGGTGGAGAGACTAAACACTAGTCTGGCATTCTTCCTCAACGATTTGCTATCTGTCATGGACCGAGGCTTTGTGTTCACCTTAGTCAGAGTGTATTGGAAGCAGGTAAAAGCCTTATTCAGGTTCACAAATTGATGCATTTTGCATGTTATAAGGAATGATGAACAATTTTGGCAGGTTGAGATTGTTTTAAATTTACAATTAACAAAAAACACATACTCCAAAAGGTTTCAGTAGTTATTAAACTTACTATTTCTTCTCTCCAGGTCTCCACAAAACTCTATGCTCTGCAGAACCAAACTTTGGAGTCTTTAAGGCTTGACTTCTTGAGAATTGTTTGCAGCCATGAACATTATGTCACCCTCAACCTGCCCTGCAGTCTTCTCACTCCACCTGCCTCACCCTCGCCTTCTGTGTCTTCAGCAACTTCACAGGTCAGAGAAAATGTGGATTATAGAAATGTAAAAATATATTTTCAAACTGTGATAAAATCCAAAACTCACAATAACACCAGATAATATATGGTAGAACTTTATTGATCCCCACTGGGGAATTTAAGATACAGAAAATGTATGATTAGAATACCAATTATTCAGTGATCTTACTCATCCTCAGGCTACTTAATCTGTTGATTTCCCTGTCTGATCATATATAAAATATCAGTTTTATTTCCCACCAGAGTGAACAGACAAAAATATTAATGGTGTGCCATGTTTTGATGTTATTCTCCCTCCTCTTCGCAGAGCTCTGGCTTCTCTACAAATGTCCAGGACCAAAAAATAGCCAACATGTTTGAACTGTCTGTGCCCTTCAGGGAGCAACACTACCTGGCAGGACTGGTACTATCAGAGCTGTCCGTAATACTGGACCCAGAAAACGAGGGGTTAGTTTGCTCTGAACGGGCAGTTCCTGCTTTTTGTTTTCCTTTACAAATAAAGATTTATGTTTCAGTGAAATCCAATTTATGTTTTTAAGTTTGAGGGATCAATGACTGATAATGGATGGTCCTTAAAAGTAATCTTTATGGAAAGGTCTCGTCTGTGTGTGTGTCGAGTTAGTAAATTGTCAAATATTGTAGCAAAAGGAGAGTGATATTTTCAAGTTGGAGTGGTCGTCTGTTTGCTACGTATAACCCAGTACAAGCATTGGAGTAACTATTAAAAAATAGGTTATTTTGCCTATTGTGTTTTACACTTGAAATGAAATACTATCTCTTCTTTCCTTCTTCTTAATTATACTTTTGACTTTTCAATTGCTTTACTGTAGGATGTTTGGTCTGCATAAGAAAGTGGTCAGTGTCGTTCATAACCTCCTGTCCAGCCATGACTCTGACCCTCGCTACGCTGATCCCGAGGTCAAGGCCAGAGTCGCCATGCTTTACCTTCCTCTCATTGGCATTGTCATGGAAACCCTACCACAGCTTCATGACTTTACAGGTAATGATTAGGAGCTGCTTTGTATATGTAGTAGTTAAACACTATAACACTATATTGTCATTTCTGTCTTTGTTATTTGACTAAAATCTTCAATTGTGCCTGTTTTAATAAGCTGTTTATCCCTTCTGTCCAATCATTATCAGATTCAAACAGTTGTGTATAAGGCATGTGGCATTGTGCCACGATGCAGCGATTTGGCAAACTTCAGTTTACCAGTTTGCCAAATTGCTGCAAACCGCTCTGGACCCTCCAGAATACAGAGACTGTTCACAAATGGTAGTAACTGAAGCAATGGTACTCGTTTATAATAGCTGTAGTCAAAATTTTGTTAGTCCTATGTTTTTGAAATCCAGTAAGTTTTCTCTCCTTTTTTTGTCAACAGAGTCTCATAACCAGTGGGGTCGGTCAGGCGGTCCCCAGGGCTCAGCGATGGGATGCTCTGGTGAAGATACAGAGGCAGAGGGTAATGGCCTGATCAACCAGACTGTAGCCATGGCGATAGCAGGCACCTCCACTGCCTCCCCAATTTCTAGACCAAGCAGCTTCTTGCTCAACTCGCAGGTAAGTCCCTCTCTCTGACAGTCTTTAATTCATGGAGAAGTCTTACCACTCTAATAATAAGGGTAATAATACTTCCCCATGTATTTGTCACATCCTTACTGTTGATTCCTCTTCTTGCATCTTTCCAGGCGAGTCGTCAGCATGGGAGCTTCTCAGCCGAGTCCAGTCGCAGCCTCCTTATCTGTCTGCTGTGGGTGTTGAAGAACGCTGATGAGCTGGTGCTACAGAAGTGGTTCACGGACCTGTCAGTGTCGCAGCTCAACCGCCTGCTGGATCTCCTCTACCTCTGTGTCTCCTGCTTCGAGTACAAGGTAACATCCACTCTGAAGACATTCACTAGCTGGAAAAACTTTAACTAATAATTAATCACTGCTTTGTCACTTTAATGTTTGCTCACACAAAATTCTTTTTTAATCCTCTGTGGATGAAGAGTTTCACGATTCTCTCTTACTGGACTGTAAAAGTTTGCCGTTAATATGCTTCGGCTTCTGAATGTTCTCACAGAATAAAATCGGTACTTTCTGTGCTTTTAATTATCTATTCCTTTCTGTTTATCAAACTCTTTCTACTCAGCTCTTGGTGTCTGCTTACCTTTTTGGGCTTCCCCATTTGCTTTCATACCACTAACCTGCTTTGCTTGCTGACTGCTGTGCTATAAATAACTTGCGCGCTGTGTTCTCTGTCCGTCCACTCATCCTCTGCCTCACGGAAACAAGGCCCATGTTGTGTTCACCATGCAGGGGAAGAAAGCCTTTGAACGAATGAACAGCCTGACCTTTAAGAAGTCCAAAGACATGAAAGCAAAGCTGGAGGAGGCCATACTGGGCAGCATTGGTGCAAGGCAGGAGATGGTGCGGCGTAGCCGAGGACAGTTAGGTGAGTTGCAAACATTTTGATACTTGCTATCTAATGCACACACACAGTAGAACACTCCGAGGAACACCTGTACGGGCTACACTAATACATTTACCTACTGATCACAACACAAACACAACTGTACTTTTTATGCAGCGTAGATAAAGCTACGGCTGGTAAATTGGCTGAAGTTGTTCGGCCAATTCAACTGTATACACTAGGGCTGCAACGAGTAATCGACAATAATCGATTATAAAATTAGTTATGGATGAATTTAATAATCGATAAGTCAGTGACGTCATCGGACACTGCCTCTGACACCGCTTAATGAGAAGGAAATTAACATTAGCGCCATGGCAACACCATCTCCACAGAAAACGTCCAAGGTGTGGGAACATTTCTCCCTCGACAAATCCATAATGTTTTAAACTGTTAGATTTGCAAAGCCGACCTGTCCCGGCGTGGAGCACGTCAGTCTTGCTGGAGCATTTGAAGCTGGGGCACGTTTTGCTCTGTAGACGATGAAGACTCGTCTCTATAAGCTAGTTAGTGCGATAGCTCAATGTTAAAGGTCATGCACTTAACGCTTCTGTTTGGTTTAACGTGACTTTTGAAATGTTGTGAGTTGTTTGACATGTGTGTTATTTCATAATAGTTATGAGTGCCAAATAAGTATTATTAAATCACGATGATACACGATGAATCCAAATTGCAAACGATTTTAGTCTAATGCCCTATTATACACGCGCCCTCTCTTCCATGATGAAGTAAACAACCCTTTCTCCACCATTTAGAACGGAGCCCATCTGGCAGCGCTTTTGGCAGTCAGGAGAACCTTCGATGGAGGAAGGACATGACCCACTGGAGACAAAACAGTGAAAAGATGGACAAGTACGCCCTTGCTAACACTTAATCCACTACTCCTAATTCTTCTTTTATGTCCCAATAACCTGTAAAAGAAACTCCTGCGACACTCCAAAGCCATTCACCATGAACTCTGCCTTGTGACCTTTCTTCTCTTCTCATTTAAAGCGCTCAACTGATGCGCCCAACATAAACAATAAATGCATATGGAAATGTTGATAATGATTTTTAAACTCCACCTCCAAGTGTGCTTCTTGTTTTAGAATCAATCATTCAGAAGTATAAATTATCATGAGCGTTCTATATGACCCTGATTACTAATATTGATCTTTCTGATCTTTATTCATATGAGTTTGGCTCAATAATACTCACCATAATGTTTTGCCTTGTCAACTTCAATGGGATTTTTTTCATAAAATAATTGTTATATAACTCCAGTGGGGACAGTGGAAATAGTTCTATGCTTTATTATTGGGTTGAAATGTCATTTTTCTCTGTTTTCTTTAGTGAACTCACCTCTCGCTTTTGTTTTGTTAATTTCCGTTTTTTTTCTCTCTCACATTGCTGTTTGTTTATGTAGGAGTCACAGATCAGTCAGGTATTGTATGGTCAACATTTGCGGTGTGTTCCTTTGATTTTCTCCTGCTTTAGTTTCTCATTTATGGTGTATTCACTTGCTTGTGAGCAGTCAGTCAGTTGCTATGGGCACAAAATTAATTAATGTATCATTTTTTATCAGATATCCTCCTAACTTTGAACATGTCATGTTCATTAATTCATTTTGATTCCAGTGACCCTTCTTAATTATCATAGATCCTTTTGTACCCATTCTATGATTTTTTCTTCTTCTCCTTTTTGACTTTCTAAGCTCATATATGCACATGAATGCACTGACAGAGAGCTCCTGATCTGACCTCTTTAACCCCCCTTCATCCCATCAGTCCCTCCGTCCTGGTAACAATGTCTGTGTCAGGGTTGGTGGTGGTTTTAGTGCATCTGTTTTGCTTCTTAACAAATTTGCTTTTTCGTTTTGGGGTTCTGACTTGTGTGTCTCCTTGGTTGCTGCCGCAAAGAGCAAAGACATGTATTGCAAATGGCTCTTGTTTTTCATGGATTATTTATTTGTATTTATGAGAAATGTCGTGAAAGTCAGTGAATTTCGACTAAACGCTGGTCCAGGTATAGTTCCATATGCTCATACGCTCCACTTGGAGGACATTCAGACTTATAGTAATTGTCACCTGTAGAGGATCAGCATCAATGAGGGAAGAAATATGTTATAGGTTATACAGCTATGATCAGCATACATTGTTTCTGTGGATCATTTGAATATTTTGAGGCCCACGCCAGTTAGATTAATAAACATGCAACATAAAGTTAAGTCTACCAATATTATCAGCTTTTATGAATTAATTGAAATACAGAAAAGTGACCGAATGTTCTCTCTCGGTACATATTTCTCCTACACAAATTGCTGTATTGTTTGTGATTATGGGCAATGGCTTGCATGATGTGTTGACTGGAGGCTCATGCAACATTCAAGGCTACATAACCACCATTGCTTTTTGGGAGTTTATGACCGTGTTCGCTGGTTTCTTGATCTTAGGACCAGAGCAGAGCTGGAGCATGAAGCCCTTATTGATGGAAACCTTGCAACTGAAGCCAACATAATTATTCTAGATACTTTGGAGATCATTGTACAGGTGAGCAAGTAAACAGGGTGTTCTATACTTACTGGAATACTGGAATAATTTATTTAAGTTCAAACTTACACAAACATAAACATGGGCTTGCTTTGATTACAACTCTTTCCCCAGACTGTTTCAGTGACTGAGTCGAAGGAAAGTATCCTGGGAGGGGTGTTGAAGGTTTTGCTTCACAGTATGGCCTGCAACCAGAGTGCCCTTTACCTCCAGCATTGTTTTGCCACACAGAGGGCCCTGGTGTCAAAGGTCAGACTACTGGACTTTTGTCACTTTTTCTTCAACTTGCTGGCATTCTATAATTTTGGGTGTATTCCTCTCTGCCTGCCTAGTTTCCTGAACTACTATTCGAGGAGGAGACGGAACAGTGTGCCGATCTGTGTCTGCGATTGTTGAGGAGCTGCAGCAGCAGCATAAGTACCATCAGGGCCCACGCCAGCGCCTCCCTCTACCTCCTCATGAGGCAAAACTTTGAGATTGGCAATGTGAGTATAGCGGTTGTACAACCCAATCTAAACCGAACACCACTATCAGGTTCAATTACTGGTGATAAGCATCATAAGTACGGTCAGGCTCACACACAGACATAAAAAAAAATAGCAACTATTCCCACCTGATCCTCAGAGGTCTTCCCTCGATGTAAATATCTGTCAGACAAATGTCACTCTTCTTGACATTTGATAACTGTTCAAACCAGTCCCCTCTTTTGTGTTTGCACTTTCAGAACTTTGCCAGAGTGAAGATGCAGGTGACCATGTCTCTGTCTTCGTTGGTGGGAACATCCCAGAATTTTAACGAGGAGTTTCTGCGCCGCTCTCTAAAGACTATCCTCACCTACGCAGAGGAGGACCTGGAGTTGAGGGAGACCACGTTCCCCGACCAGGTACTGAATTATATGTCAAATATAATTTAGTCCATCACACTGTAAGAAGAACATTGACTGACTGAAAAGGCATTTGTGAGCGTAACTCCAAAGCTGTGTTGCATTTTTTCTCTAAACTTCACACATGGATCAACCATGTGATGATGTTGTGCCGTTTGCTACTAAGGGATTTCCTACATTTTATTTTATTTCCATGGTTACAAGTGGGTTTGAGTGGGTTTCGTTTTGAGCGTTGATCTCAAATAGTTTCCAATATTTTTTCACAAAACTTTTATGCACACATCAACCAAGGACTAACATAACATCCTCTGCTAATTGTATAATTAGCAGAGTATTATTCAGAGTACAAATACCAAAATTGGTCAAAAACCATATTCTTATTTATGTGCATGTGCCGTGTACGGGAGTAGTTCCCTTTGATATTTTGGGAATTATAAGCATTTTATTTAAAAAAATGTATTCTTGAGAATGAAGAAAATCCAAACTTAAATAACTAGATATAGAGGGGTGGGACATGCGCCAGGGAAGCTTATCAAATCTATTTAGGATTGTTGACCTTGGTGGATGTATGTTTTTTTATCTGACAGCCTTTCTGTCTGTCAGATAAAAGATAGTGAAAGCAGTACTTCAAGGTCTCCATTCTTTTCTTTTTCCAGGTACAGGACCTTGTGTTTAATCTACACATGATCCTGTCTGACACAGTCAAGATGAAGGAGCACCAAGAAGACCCTGAAATGCTTATTGATCTCATGTACAGGTACAGAATACATGCACACTCAAGTAAACATCTCTTCATCACTGATAAAAGATCAATTACCCTATCTTCATCATGAACAGGTTGTTTTCGATGCATTCATGTGACATGTTTTTATTATTTTCTATTTTGATCCTCTCCAGGATTGCAAAGGGTTACCAGACGTCTCCAGACCTGAGGCTGACGTGGCTTCAGAACATGGCTGGGAAACACTCAGAGAGGAACAACCACGCCGAGGCTGCCCAGTGTCTGGTGCACAGCGCGGCTCTGGTTGCAGAATACTTGAGCATGCTGGAGGATCGCAAATACCTGCCTGTTGGATGTGTCACCTTCCAGGTAAGGAAAGCACTGGATAAAAGCGTAATGCGTGCATGTCTTGTTGGAAAAAGAAATGTCAGCGGATGTGATTTGTGCTCGCATTGTTTTTTTTTTTTACTTGTATTCGTATGTGCGCGCAGAATATTTCCTCCAACGTTCTGGAAGAATCGGCCGTGTCGGATGATGTGGTGTCACCGGATGAAGAAGGCATTTGCTCAGGGAAATACTTCACTGAGATTGGCCTTGTAGGACTCCTGGAGCAGGCTGCTGCCTCTTTCTCCATGGTGAGAGTTGGAAGAAGATGGACGAGTGATTAGATGAATAGATGTTTACAAGCCATGAAAAGAATGAATTTTGGAGCAGTTGTCTTAAGGCCATGCCTTAAGACAGACCATGGAAGTAATACATTCATTTTTGGAACATTACTCAAAAGGAGATTATTAAGGAAATAGACTTACAGGCCAGACACAAACAGGAAGGGATTCTAATATCTGGGATTGAGGCAGTCCACATAGTTTTCCATTTATCCTAAATGAGGACTCAAGTCTCTAAAAATGTTGATATTTTTTGGCATGACTGATTGCATCATACTAACATTTGTCGCCATCTGTCTTCCAGGCGGGCATGTATGAGGCGGTAAACGAAGTGTACAAGGTACTGATACCTATTCATGAAGCCAACAGAGACGCAAAGAAGCTCGCCACTATTCATGGTAAACTACAGGAAGCATTTGGAAAAATTGTTCATCAGGTAAACACACATACACACACCAGCAGATATCTTCCTTTTTATCGAGGCCACATAGTCTCGTGAGGTGCTAACTTGACTTTTGAATGATACCAAAACCATAAGAAAAAGTATTTCGGTATCGTAGTGTGATCCAGATTATATTATATTTTTATTTCCACTGTCTTTCTCTTACAATGAAACGTCAGGCTATAACTGTCACGTTTTCCCTTGATCCTGTGTAAATACAGTGAGATGGATCCATCTCAAAACACAGTTCATTATTAGAACAAATTCAATCTGTCACTACTGCAAGATGGGTTTATGTTTCTCCGAGCAGGATTTTCAATGGAATAAGAATGGAACAAAAACAGTAAAAGGTTGTCTTACAAAAGACATTTTTCTACTTTAACACCAAAAGTAACTGGAAATATCCTGGAGATGTTGCCTCGTTGCGTAGCGTTCACACAGACACAGCTCTGCACCGTTGTTATCATTTGGCATTTTATTTCAAGTGTATCTGTGTATTTATCGTGGCATGCTTTATTATATTTATGAAGTATGAAGCAGAGGATTCATGAGGCGTAGGAAAAGACTCCTGTTGTAGATTTTCTTAAAAGAGGGCCAGCTGTGTGACTCATGATACCAATGTCAAGTTACGTTCGGGAAAAGTTACAGTCGTGCGGCGCGCAGAGCAACTGCTTTCACAAAGCCAACACAGTTTTGGTAATAAGTAATAATTATTTATTCCTTCAATGAAAGGCTTGGTTAATTTATTTATTTGTATTCTTGTCAGTTGCTCTGTCCTCCATCTCGCCAACCAGTAACCTGGATAGGCTCCAAACAGTCCGTTCTCCTTGTTGTTACATTACTATGTGGGTGAATGCAACACTGTGTGCAGGCGGTGTGTGTGTGTTGTCGTTTACTTGTCCTGTATTCTCTTTGTCACACAGAGTACTGGCTGGGAGGTAGGTGGCTAAACGGTTCCTGCTTGGCCCTGCTCATCCTGTTAATCTTTTCGTGTTTTTTTTTTCTGTTTTTTTCACTCTCATCTTTTTATTTACTAGCCACGGGCACTCAGGTGCTCTCTCTGCTTTGTTACATACATCCAGTTCATTAACATCTGCAGACAATGTCCGCTGTCTGTCCCTGCCGGGGAACCTCGCTGTATACAAGCAGCGACACTCACCGTTTTCCCCTCTCTCTCCTCCCTCTTCTTAACATGCAAGAAGAGCTTGTTTTCATAACGTGATGGTCTTGGACGGCTGTGCATGGGAGCCACACTGTGTGACACTAATGACATCAGTCTCAGTGAATGCATCACCTGCACAATCTGCACTCTCCCTGTCTTCGCCTTCCGTCTGTCTGCAGGTGTGTCAGTCGGACACACAACTGCTATCCCTCTTCATCTCATCTTCAACCGCAGGGCTCGATTTTAGAACACAGTTCAGGGTGTCTGTCAGCCTCCCTGCTCTCCGCATTGGTCCTCCTTTAGACACACCATTAAATGAGCCTTTTTAAACTCAAGGCGTTGCAGACTTTCAGTCGAAGCTGGAAACAAATTCCTGAGGAAATCAGGTTTATATAAGGGGGGGGGGTCGACCCACAGTAATCTGAGCATCACTTGATTTATCCCTTTTCATTTAGCTCTTTATTTATTTATTAAATATTATTTCTGCTAATGGTTCAAACTAAATCGACCCCTGATTTATTTTCTCATCCATTCTGTTCTTTTGTTAACAGTATTAACCTCTGAGTTCTCATGGTTTGTTGCATGAAATGTACACAGCACTCTATTCCTTACTGAAATGCACTGGGAGAATATTTTGTGCTCCTGAAGGTGATGGATGTTTTTTTTTGTTTGTTCTCTCACTCTTTCGTTCTTTTCTTTGTAACCGCCTTCCTCTGCATGGTTCCAATCCCCAACAATGAGTTGTTCTTTCTCAGAATCATTGGCGATAATTTTGCTGTTCTGTGTTAGTTTGTGTTGTTTTTTTAAAATTTTCTGGAGTAACCCCAAAATTCATTAAAATGTTTTCTGTTTTCTCCTTTTTGATTTCCCTGGTTGCCGACCCTTCCCACTTTACTTAATTGTGTCTTGTGGTAAGTTTTAAGGGTCTCTTAAAGTTTTGTTGACATAAACATTTGAATCAAGGGATGTAGTAAAAATGCATGATTGATTTATTATCAGATACGCCCCAAAACTGGGAGGTATAATTATTGAAAAATTAGTGAAATGAGATACAAAAAAATGTCTTTACTGTCTTTGTCCATTATCTTTAATTCAAATCACTCTCAACAATGTGACCCACTTCTCTCAAGTAATAACATTTTCTTTAAAAAAATATAACATTCTTATCCTAAAGAAACATTTTTATGCCAAAATTAGTGGCCCACCCTGCATTTAATATTTTGTCAGCCCCCCTTTTCCACAGTAACAGCCCCGAGTCTCCTTCTGTAGTGTGTGATGAGGTTTGAAAACACATGGAGAAGATCTGACACCACACAGAAACTCTCAAACTCCTTCAGATTCTGAGGGTGGCGCTTGTGGATTCTCCTCTGCAGCACATGCCAAAGATGTTCTGTGGGGTTTCCGTGAGGTGACTGGAATGGCACAAAACTTTATTTTGTGATCTCTGAGGAGAACTCACTCTTGGGTTGATGTTGAGGTGTGCGTCAGATCATCATCCTACTAGAGGGTCCAACCACTCACTGCCGCCTTTACATTTACTGGCAGAGGAGGTTTTCGTCCAATGTCTGCTGGTGTTTTGATGTCCCCGGAACCATGTCTTTTAACAAGATGTCCAGGGCATTTGCAAGACCTGATGCAGCCCCACAGCATCAGAGATCCACCACCAGGCTTCACAGGGGTTATGAGGTGCTTTTCTGCATGGTGTCCTTTCTTGATACACCGCACCCATCTTAGATGTTTGTTGCCATAAACTTCAACATTGGTCTCATCTGACCTATGACCTTGTTCCATTGAAAGTCCCAGTGGTGTTTGACAAACTGTAGGTGCGTGTGGATGACAGCAGAGGCTTCTTTCTTGCTAACCTCCTAAACAGTTACTGTTGCGGTTATCTGATGGCGGCTAGTGAGATTTTCTCACCCCACGATTCAGCAGTCATCCTTGGACTGGAGTCTTTTGCCAGTGGAACCATCCTCCTCACCGTGGGTAGGGTCAGTTTGTGGGCATGTCTTCTTCCTTGCAGAGTTTTAACATCTCCAGTCTCTTTAGACGTCATTGGTGTGTTTTCTGGTATTCCCACCGCGAAGAACGTCAAAAATAATTAGACTATGTGTCACCTCATATTTGTACCCCAGGAAAACAGGGAGCCGTTGTTTCCTACTTCACAGTTCCTACTCAAACAGGTCAACCTAAAAATATAAAATGAAACGGGCTTCAGTTACCTTTTAATTAAAAGAAACGAACGTAATTTTTTTTTTTACTTTGGTACTTGAATTAAAGGTTAGATTTTTGTGAATCATTTTAACTAAAGATGATGTGTGTGGACCATGGAGACATTTTTTTCTCATCTCTTTTTTTGATTTAAACGTTGCCTCTCTGGAGGGCAATATCTCTCCCACAGAATTTCAAATGCATATGTACCTCGACGGATTCCGCCTTTCTGGCGCTGACTCACATATACTTGTTCCAGACAGTCTTTTTTCTTGCTTCAAGCACACCGATCAGCCATAACAATATAACCACTGACAGGTGAAGTCTTAATAACCTTGATTATTTCTTTGCAGTGGCACCTGTGAGGTGGTGGGATTTATTAGGCGTTAAGAAAACATTTTGTACTTGAGGTTAATATTTTTGAAGCCAGGAAACACGGTGTAGCTTAGATATCCAATCAACTTTGACAAGGGACAAATTTTAATGGTTAGAAAACTGGGTTAGAGAATCTCCATGAGTTGGGTCTTTTTGGAGTTCCTGGAACCTCATTTATTAAACTGTGTGTAGGATTTGCGTTAGAAGGCGGAGTACGGACGTACCGGTATGCACAAAAATACTCTGATTTATGAAACAGTGTGCACGCATGTCCTACAGCTTTTCCATTTATGAATAACATTGGGAATGAAGTGTGGCGCAGTATATGGCGGCTTCATGCAACTCCCACTGATGCCCATAAAAAGTCAGTGAAATACCTCTAAACATGTCATCTAAAAACCAATGATTGATGACATCGGTCATGGCGAAGGCAGACAAGAAGACTAAAAAATAAATTTCACACAGTGTAAAAGTGAAGTTCTTAGCAGAGAGAGAGGTAGAAATAAGATGAAGGTGTTCATCATACAAACGCATTAAAGGTCGGAGAGCACCTGGAAGTGTTCAAGTCAGTGAGGCTGATGGTCGGTATGAACTGACAGACTGACAGATATCTGTCTAACTTATAATATATAAAAAACAAAGAAGTCGACCGACTTGGTTGAATAAAAACAAACACATTGTGTCACATGGAAAGCTTCTGCACCACACGTGTGGCAGTTGACTTTTCTCAGCGAATGGCTTTCAGGGTTTTCGGGAAAACTGAGGACTGACATATGCTATAACTCATAACGCATTTTGTATTCCTTTGTTTTAAACTAGCATCAACCAAGTACATTCAAGTTATGTTGAACGAATACGCACACACATTAATCTATTAAAACTAGAACTCTTTCATTCATACATCCGCTTGTGTTTCTTGTCTTAAGATAAGAAACTGTGCTCATATCTGCTGACCGAGGCATCGGAAACGCTTCAGTCTACAACGTCTTTTGTCCGACGGTTTACTTATTTATTTATTACAATGAAATTCAACGACATGAATATTGTCTAATAATTTCAGAACATTTGCAGTGACAGATATCTTTCTTTGTATTTATTCGCCAGGGAGAATCAGTCAAACAAATTTTTGATCATTTCTTTTTCTCAATGTAATTAATGTAAAATTGGATTTATTTTACACACTGGTATTAAGTTCAAACTCAAGTCTCTCCTGTTCATCCTTTCGCCATCTGAGTTGTAGTTTCACCATTTCTCCAGTTTCCGTGCATTAGCATTGCGAGGAGCCGCACATTTTCCCGTCAAGTTTACTTCTTTATAAATCCCAGAGATTGCGTAGAAATGGGGATACAAATTATTTTATGCACACGCATAAATGAGGCCTCTGCTCTGCGGTGGTTGTTACAATCAGAGCGATCCAAGGAAGGACAACTGGTGAATCAGTGACAGGGTCATGGGCACCCAAGGCTCTGATTCGTTTGGGGGAGCAAAGGCTAGCCTGTGTTCTTCCGATCCTAAAGAAGAGCTGCTGTAGCACAAACTGTTGGAAAAGTCCATTCTGGTTCTGTTGGAAAGGTGTCAGAACAAACACTGCATCACAGAGAAAAATTACAAAGGGAGTCTTAATGTTATGGCTGATTGGTGTACGTACTCAAATGAACACAGCCATTTCCCTTTCACCAAACCCTAAGAAGATATAAAAAGATATCTCTGCGTGGTTTCCGTCATTGATCAGTGTGAAGGGGTCATGGTCATTTTTGATCTGTAGACTTTTTCTGTCAGGGATTCTTAAAATCTGGTTCTCTAGTCACGAGTCTTCCAGCTGATTTATGCCGCCTAACCCGGTTTCATTTTTCAACCTTCTCTGTTGCTCTTATCTGTGGGCTGGGCTTGCTGTTCTCACAACAGGAAAAACAAAGACATAGAAGCATACACAGAGCCTGGTAAAAAAAAAAAGAAAAGAAAAGAAGCCAGAATTCATTTTGATTGAATTATAAAACTCTTCTTGAATTATAAATACTCTGATTGCTGGCTGCTAGGGAGGGTTAATGATCTTCTGTCCTCTACCTGTTAACCAAAGCTTAAAGACCTTCTTGTCCTTTGTGTACCGTGTTCAGGTTGTAGAAGTATCTCTTCCTAACGATGATACAAATATGTTTGACTGTGTTTACCTCTGACTGAATGTGTAGATGATGATGATCTCCTCTTTGCTGCTGACACCAGCTTCCATAGACATTTTGTTCCAAACCACTTTGTTGTGGTATCGAAAGAATTAAAGCGGACCAAATAAGCAAACGTTTCTCTCAATACATACATTTTTGCATCGATTAAAGTCTTACCTTTAATGCTAGTTTTCAAACTATTAACATCACTGGTTCATATCTAGCGGCCACATCTGTTAATGAACTATAACCGTTTCTCCCTTTCTTTAACCCTCTGAGCTGAACCTGCACAACTGGAGCTGAAGAGTACGCCATGTTTGGATGAAAACACCGTTAGCAAATGATTCAGAGAGTTTACAGTGCGCCGAATCTCATCTGGTTGTGGATGATGGTTTATGTTATTAAGAAAAAATATATACATTTTGACTTTTTTTCCCTCCAAAATGAACACGACCTTTCATCCTTCTCCAAGCTCCCAGCCCTAACCTTCGTCTTCCTCTGCTCGCAGGCTGGGAAGAGGATGTTTGGTACTTATTTCAGAGTCGGATTTTACGGTTCAAAGTTCGGCGACCTCGACGAGCAGGAGTTTGTGTACAAGGAGCCTGCCATCACAAAGCTGGCGGAAATCTCTCACAGGCTTGAGGTAAATGCCGGCGTGTAGACTGCTGTGTGCGCTTTGAGTCATCGAACTAACGAGGCTCTCCTCTGCGTTACTCCTCAGGGTTTCTACGGGGAGCGGTTTGGAGAAGAACAGGTGGAAGTCATTAAGGACTCCAACCCAGTGGACAAGTGCAAGCTGGATCCAAATAAGGTCTGTGTCCTGCAGAGCTTCTCTGTTGTCGGATGAGTGGATGTAAATGCCGATGAGAGTGATTCCATTCAAGTTTTAATTTTCACTATCTACCTGTATTTTAAAGAGTAGAGGCACAACCTGAAAACAATACTAATCAAAACTATGATTACTTTCCACATTTCTTCAGGCGTTCATCCAGATCACATACGTGGAACCGTACTTTGACACGTACGAGATGAAGGACCGCATCACTTACTTTGACAAGAACTACAACCTGCGGCGCTTCGTCTACTGCACCCCCTTCACTCTGGACGGGCGAGCCCACGGCGACCTGCACGAACAGTATAAACGCAAGACCATCCTCACCACTTCCCACGCCTTCCCTTACATCAAGACACGTATCAACATCATCCACAAAGAGGAGGTGGGTCAACAGTACTCACAGAAAACTACCAGAACGTGGAACATTCCACCTCCGATTAAACCAAAGAGCACAAGAAAATATACAGCAGCTGAATGCCGCTTGATGAATGATGATGAAATCCTTTTTATCTAAGTCTTCCACCCTGACTTTCCCTCCAGATCATATCTACACCCATCGAGGTGGCCATAGAGGACATGCAGAAGAAGACTCAGGAGCTGGCCTTCGCCACCCACCAGGACCCTGCTGACGCAAAGATGCTGCAAATGGTCCTGCAGGGATCGGTGGGCACAACTGTCAACCAGGTAAAGTTCCAAGAGTTCAGATGGATTTGATAAGAAAGTAAACGAGAGTAAAAGAGAGTCCTAATTTTCTTTTCCGGTCCAGATTGATACCGTGAAAAAGTCCAGGTTCACACAGTGAAACAGTCCAGGGTTATAGATTAAAACTGACACGATCCATAGCGTGAACAGTCCAGATCCATACAGTGAAACAGTCCAGGTTCATAAAGTGGAACAATCCAGGTTTTCAAACATTGAAGTAGTCCAGGTTCATACATTGAAACAGTCCAGTTTCATGCAGTTAATAAGGGGTCAGATAAAAGAGTGTAATGGATCAGTGCAGTTGTAAATCGATTATCATATTATCGGTTCTCCACAGGGTCCGTTGGAGGTGGCACAGGTGTTCCTGTCAGAGATCCCCAGTGACCCAAAGCTGTACAGACACCACAATAAGCTACGGCTCTGCTTCAAGGACTTTACTAAGAGGTAGTTGTAGGATCGCATCCCTGCAACATTTTGGAAATCTCACAATATTTAATCACGAGTAACATAAACGGGCTTCTCTGCTGTAGGTGTGAAGATGCCTTGCGTAAGAATAAGAGCCTGATAGGTCCGGACCAGAAGGAGTACCAGAGGGAGCTGGAGAGGAATTATCATCGACTGAAGGAGGCCCTTCAGCCGCTCATCAACAGGAAGATCCCTCAGCTTTATAAACCTGTTCTGCAGGTCAACTCACACAGGTAGGACTCAACAGGACCACTGATTCTGGGCGTGACTTTGAGAGGGAGCACAGACAATGTTCTTCATGTTAAATTATTCTTTTCTCTTCTATAAACTCATGCAGCAAACGGACAGCTTGACAAGGTAGTTTGGGACTCAAACTTGATTTTTAGATTTTGTTTTTAGTGTATTATCATTATAATTGTCATTATATTATTAAGATTATTATTATAAGGAAAATCCAAATAAAGTTTCCCACTGGTAAGTTCATTTTGCAGTGTAAAGGCAGTTTGAAAAAAAAAAATCCATTTATCTCATACTTAACAGTGGTGGATCTTCAAATAAATGTTTACATAAAAGAACCCCAGTAAACGCAAATGATTTTAGTTCATAGGTTAGAAAATTATCATTTTCTGGAAGAGAGCAGAATTCACGTTCCCCTCTATTGTAGCAGGACCCCCAGTCCCGAAGCAGCAGAGCATCCCCTCATCATATGAACGGTTTAACTTTCTTCTCATCAGGCCATCGAATATTCTAAAGAGAGATCTGAGCATCTGAAAGATGTATTCAGATGAGCTTTAATGTTCTTCTGGGATGGATGCCATTTTTTTTCCCAGTGGAGCAAAGCCTCTTGGCTTTTATAGAGGCGAGAGAAGCCCGTAGTTCTCTGCATGTGGTCTTTGGAGCTTTCATGATTTCCTCAAGGAACCTTCATTGTGCTCTTGGACGAATTGTTTGAGTCTTTGCCACTTATGTGAGGTTCCCTATTGTCCCAGTCTTCTCCATTTTTAGATAATGTGGAGTCCCAGACTTGATTTATTTCAACCGCTTTCTTCCTTATCTCTTCTGGAATATCTTTTGATTGTGGCATCAATGGGAAGCACATGTGATACTACTTAACTCCAAGCAATGCCTTTGAAAATTGTCCATCAAAGTGATGATATGATTAAGAGGGTTGGTAGATATCAGGTGGGTGTATGTCTGGTCCTGCTGCAACCAGCTATTAATGCAAACAATTATTGAATTATCGAACTTGGCTTTACACGGGTTTTCCTTTGTCTGATGTTTAATTTCGTTTGAAGATCCGAAACATGCGTGTCGACAGGCACAAAAACGGAGAAAAGGATCTTCAGATTTCAGTCTTTATGTGAAAATAGCCGATAAGCTTCATAAACGCCCAAATCAGAAGTCTTGAAACTCCATTTAATCCCATTAATCTCCTTTATTTAATTATCGATATATTGGTGTTACATTGACAACATTGTGTTTCTTTGATCTCCAGAGATTCCTTCAGCAGAATGAGTCTCCGCAAGCTCGACATTTGAAGACGACGAGAATCCCAGCACACACACACACACACACACATATAACTTAAATTGCAATATTAATTTATTTACAAGTGTAAATAGGAGCGTTTTCAAAGTGGGTCAGTGTTTTCAAAGAGAGGAGCAACAGTTTGGTACGTCATTCCAGTGTCTTAAGTTGTTTACAAACTGTCACACAATAAGAGGGACGAACAAGTTGATCTTAACCGTTAAAGAGACTCCTCGGCGTTTAGAAGTTTTTCTTTTAGGACAAGCAGAAGAACAAAATTCTGATGTTCATGTCACCATTACAAATACAGTCTAGAATGTTAAAACTCAACAAACCTGGATGAAGAATAAAAGCGGAGATTCCTTTATGCCTTCCTTTTGTGCCAAAAACCTCTGCAGAAAGATCGCGATTCCAAAGGCCGAGGTGTCTTTTTAATTTCTATACTGTGTCAAAAATCTGTTTTCAGTTTGTGTGCACTTTTTTATTCTGGTGTAGCGATGCATTTTACAACCTGAAAGTTTATGTACTTCTAAAACGGAGGGAGGAGAAAAGAAAATGCAAAAAACGGTACCATTATTTATCATGAAGCTTTATGGTTTTTAGTTGAAAGAATGTTTTAAAGTTTGAACGATATAATTTTATGTAGTTTTGTTTTTTGTTTAAATATTTTACTAAATAAATATTTTAATGTTCAGCAGGCGGTTGTGTTCTTGTTTTCAGCAAAGAGGAGGCAGAGCAGTGAGGAGATGTGGAGGTAAAAACTTTATTGCTCCTAGGGTGACCCCAACAACAGGAATTATTACAGCTGGAATGACGGACAGAGACGACGACACTCACTGAGGCTGCTGTCGCTTGATACATCAACAGATCTGCAAGCACTTTGTTAAACTCCAAATCTTATTTTGGACACAGCTGAATAATAAAATCCTTGGCTGGATTTATAAACACTGCTGTAGAACCTGAGATGACTCAAGGTCATCTTTTCCACTTGCAAAGAAATTACAAAACAAAAAAAAAAATTATTTCACTCAGGAAAAAAGAAATTGTTTTAGCAGTTGTGTCTTCCTGACCATGTGAGGAAATCTTTTTTAAAACTTTCCCTCGATGAACTGAAACCCT
>VRLP01007044.1:0-24312 GCA_009660295.1 Lophius piscatorius | reverse complement strand
CTTTTATATAGTTATTATTTTATTTTTTATTTATGCTTTTATCTGCTTTTACTTTGTAGCACTTTGAGATTTGATCCAAATGTAAAGTGCATTATAAATTAAATGTATTATTATTATTAATTATCTAGCGGAGCTGCTCTCACTACCATCTTGTAAACCTTTCCCTTCACTCCTGCTGCTGCTCTTCTGTCACAGATAACTCCTGATACTCTACTCCACCAACCCCACCCTCACAAGTCTCACAATTCCTCCCACGGCCCTCTGTCGTACACTTTCCTCGAAATCCACTAATCCACAATATAACTTCTGATCTCTCTACTTCTCCATCAGCACTCTAAATCTAAACATCTCATGTGTGGTGCTCTTTCTTGGCACGGAACCAAACTGCTGCTCACAAATTGTCACATCTTTTCTTAAACTAACTTCCGCTACTCTTTCCAAGACCTTCATTGTGTGGCTCCTCAGATTTAAACCTCTGCAGCTGCTTCAGCCTTCAGTTTGTGCAAAAATGTACAAGAAACTTGTTTTGCTTCTTGCAGACGAATCTGGAGTTTCATAATAATTCCATGAAGAACTTGAAATTTCAAAAAGCTCAGACTCTGAAGGTGAGTTACTTTATTTGTCGATCATGAGCTTTGATGTGTTTTTTTTTAATGATGATAGAAGCAGCCTGTTTTTCTGGTTTATTTCGGCGATATTCATATTCATGTGAAACGACTGTGTGTTTTCGTCAGGCCCAGAAGGATTTGCTGCTGACCTACGAAGCAAAGCAAATGTGTCTTGGTGTTGCTGCGGAGGACATTTGTGTGAAGCCCGCTGAGAGCTGACAAAAGTCAGGAACCGGACCCGGATCATGTCTTTGCCCAGAATTTAGAAACAGTGATTACCAAGAATTGGAAAATGGACTCATTTACAGCAAATCTCACTCTATGTCTATCTGATCTCATGAGAATCCGACATTTTACGCTCATAGAAAAGATGATAATTGCACGAGAAGGAAACTCAGAGATCAAAGACTCTATTGTCACTTAAGAAGTTCTGCATCACTGAACCCAGTGTGACATCATGGTGACACACTCTGGTGATGTCAACACCATGATGTCACTTGTCACTCAGATCTATCTCATGACAAATTAAGTCCTTGATCACGTAAAGACCCTTGAATTTTCAATCATGGGAAAATCATCACATGATTCAAACGTTATATGTTTTCAACAAACATATAATTTTCAATAATGGTGCATTCAGATCTACTTTTTATCTTGATGTAAATTTATTAGCTTTTACAAATAAATAAAATCCCTTTGAATGACCCTGCCACATCTCTACCTCTCTCTGTTACTGTCCTGTGACTATATATATATATATATATATATATATATATATATATATAAACACACATACTTTTTAATATATTTTTTTCACCTGTTAGATTCTGATTACAATCTGAAAGTGGATCCACAGCTCAAATTTGGTGCAAATGAATTGATTTAAGGAGATATATCTTCTATAAGTCATACTTTACTCTAATAGTAAACATTTTAGTCACTTTTGGGAGTTTTACATTTTTTATTTTTATGTATGATATATGAATTCTTCATATTTCACTCACAAGGAGGGCTAGTTTTTTCTTTTTCTTTTATCAAAAAAAACCTTTTATGACAATTACTCCTCCAACAGATGTCATTTTGGAATTAAAAACCACATTGATTTGTCATCTGACACTTAAGGTGGACGATCCGGAGGTTTTTTTGATCCTATTGGATATTATGAGTAGGCCTTAGAATCTTAATTTGACATTAAACATTGATTGTTTGGAGTTATATTTTAATCTTGGCGATGATTGGGGCTGGAAATAAATGGATTACACTTCACAAAAGATAAAAAGAAGATGTGTTGCATTTTTTTCCCCAGTTTTCTGTCTATTCTTTTTTATGCCCCCACCAAAAGTGGGAGTTTAGGGTTGCCGTTGTGCATTGGTTTTTAAGCTAACCGGGAGTAGTCTATGCTGGGCAGAACTGAGCGGTATTTCACATACACTTTTTCTCAGGCCCCTAAATGTGTGTAGCTCATGATTGTTTTCTTCAATTTGTTCATTTTTGCATTGTTAAGCGAAAATGTTCCTTCTACAGAGAATATAAATTGGGCATACCCAGTAGCAGGGTCTTCTACTTCCTTTGACACATCTTTTAGTTTTGATTAATGTTCTATATTTCTTAAAAATAATGTCTGCCTGATTCCAAACCGGATCGGTCAGGGCTCAGATTTACAAACCTCATCACTGGTACCGTTAGCCAGCAGGGTATCGGCCTATTGTTGGAAAAAAAATGATCCACGGCGGCGAACCCGAGAGGGAACAGCCGAAAGAGGAGGATGAGGAATGTGTACCTCATATGAAACGTGGAGAATTCTTTTCTCATTAGTGTATAACAATCGATAAAGTACACTTGTGGCGAATGGGAAGGGATTCATTTTATTTAAGAATAAGATTTAAACATAAAGAGAAATAATCTTTGATCGTAACTAATATCAATTTGCTACAATTTAAAGAATTCCGTTAAAATAGTCTGTAAAATACTTTCTTCAGCTATGAGGCCTTTAGAGGATGGGGGCTAGAAGTTGGACTTAAACCATGCTTTCAAATCTCAACAGCTAACCCAGCAGCTGATCTCTGCCCGGCCTGAGTTTCCAGCAGCGACAGGAGAATCGTATGGGCTGGATCCAGTTTCACATTGATTATTCCTGTGGTGAATTGAGCTCCGCTGCACTGAGTGATGGCTGTTCCCTGCACTATTAATAATACAGGAGGAAGTTATTGTGCCTGTGGAGGCTATAGTGTCACACGGCTGAGGCGAGTGGAGGGAGGAGGCAGTACTTTCACCCGACCCTCTAAGGTTTCAGGACCGGCAGACAGCGGTCTGACTGGCGAACCTGCTGCTCTGTCCTTACACAGGGCAGACTACCCCCCCCAACCAAACCTAGAGTCACGAGACGAGTCTCAGCTGAGTGATAGCTCCATAGGGAATCATTCAGCAGTAAGGCAATTAGAGGGTGGGATAGATATCCTGGGTGTGATTAAAATGATCCAGATTTTCACCTCAAACACTATGACCTTCCTGTTAACGCATGACGCTCCCACATAATGACCCGGAACACAATATATTATACAACCAAATAGAGTGTTTAAACTCGTAGAATTTAAGATCCACATCATCAGGCTTCTACCTCGTAACATTGCATCCTGGTATTGATTAAGCGTAGGTTTTACGTCGTCTGCCATTCCTGACGCAACCTTCCTCATTCATCCGTGCCGCCATGAGGAAACTGGATTGTGACCTTTTTGTGGTTGGGTGATCTTGAAACGGAGTTGAACCCTGAAATATCCCAAATTCTGGATTCCCATTCTTGACACGTACATGTAATATCCTAAAATCTCATCCGTCCTACTCCACAGGAAATGTGTAGAATAACATGAACTTCACATGTACCTCTATAAAATCTGATGCAGAAGCTATGAGTTTCTGAACAATGTCTTGTTATATTTCTGTAAATATAATGATTTTATAGCCTTTTTTTAATTTAAAAATTGCATTTCTGTGTTTGCGTTTTATCACATTTTACACAAACATTGTTCAGGTACAATGATACTGACGCAAAGTAGTTTCAGGTCACCTATATAGACGTAGACACCAAGGTTATGTAAACACAATTGATTGTTGTGGAGCTACTTAACTTTATTTGGTGTACGTTATTCAGGCGAGGCTTAACTTTGAGCAGAAAAGGTCACACCCGAGTCCAATCCCACCTTTAAGCCCCTTTTCACCTTGGTGCAGTGTCCCAGAAAAGGTAACCGAGCGAGATAACGCATTAAACGTGAGGCTATACATCAACTCTCAAACCCCTACAGACGGGAGGCAAGTGGCCCGAACCGCTCGAAGCACTGAGAGGGATGGAGGACACAGGTGGGAGGGGTGCAGGGTGACAGTGAAAGGTGGAGAAAGTCAGAGTGATGGTGAAACATAAGGAGGTCAGCTCAGAGTCTGTTGACTCTCCTGAGTTAGAAACGCTGGCAGACGCTAGAGGGAAAAGGAATGGACCGTAACTTTGGGTGAGTTCTTGAATTTTATAATCCCCAGCTTTTCAGTAGAGTGAAAAATACTTTAAACAGGAAGTAGTCTTTGTTATATTTGTCAAAGAGGTCCAAAGGTGACCTTGAGACAAAACTGTGTCTTTTCCTGACATGCCTCATTTTCATAACCTTTCTATGGTTACTCTTTGCAGCATCATATCTGGAACTGTAATACCTCAAACTTTAAAAAAAGTCTACATTTGATACAATTTGGTTTAGTTACCACACAGTGAGAGTGGTAAGGCGATTTGACTGCCTGTCATTAAGATTTAATATCCCCTCTGTGCTGAGATACTTTACTCCTTAAGTCCATCCTGTCACTCAATCTTTACAAAAAAGAGGATTTATCTAATCACCAATTGCTGTGAAAGCATCTGAAGAGGAGGATGTGACACTGCTGTGTCACTGTGGGTGATGTCATGAGATGACGATGGCAGAGAAAAGGCCAGCGATGGTCATCCAAACAGTCGCGATCATCATTATTTTCATTTTTTTACCGGGACAAGGATCGCCTGAGAGCGCAGGTGAGCAAACCTCCGAAACCTGTTAGTAAGTTTTTTATAACTTGTTTAACATTTGTTATTGTGTGTTTGTTCTTGACTCCATGTGTTCATCAGATGACACCGGCTCTGATGTCACTCTTTCAGCAGGTGGTAAGGTGGACAAGAGAAATGCGATTCTTCGTGAGATCATTTCAAAACTGAGCACAGGAAATGGCTGGAAACCCCAGAAAGCTGCTCCAGAAAAAAACAATGATCCATCTGTGCACCCTTGGGTGAGAAACATCATGGGGGGCCTCAAAACACTCGGCCTGCTTCCTAGTAAGAACCTTCCTTCATTCAAAGACCCAGTTGACCGGCACCGCCTCTCTGGCTTCCTCTACAACATCTCTCTGTACCTCCAAGAGATGGGTGCTGAGCTGGAGGAGGTGCCAGCTGAGTCTGATGAGGATCACCTATGGGAGAAGGTGCTGCACTTCTTTCTCCAGTCTGAAGGGATTGCTGCACTGAACCAGTGGAATGGCCGGCTGCCACCACGGCCCAGCGTCAGACTGCGGGACTGGTTTTTGTCTCTGAGGGGAAGTCCTCACTGGGACTGGGTGCTGGGGCTGCTGCAGAGTCTCATCAGCCTATCAGAGCGTCAGCCCCACAGGCCCCTCTTGGCTTACTTGTCTCAGAACTGGAGGACGGTCAGCGCTGTGCTGGAAGCTGCACTTCAGGCGCTGGTAAGTGGGACCTATGGTCAGGCCAGCGCCGGCCTCCAGGGTTTCATCTGTGCCCTGCAGGGTCGCGGCGACTGCACCTTCAACGTCAGCTGGATCCAGCAGCTGCTGCGCTTCCTGGAAACACGCAACTGGAAGCCTGTGGTCAGTCTACACCCATCAGGGGAAGATGCTGAACGCAGTAAGGATTCGGTCACGTTTGGGCGTCTGAAGCCCTTCAGCATGCCTCCTGAGGTCAGGAAGCAGGATGGATCGTCTGGAAATGCATCCCTTCTTTGGGACGCAATGGAAACAGAGGAAGCTCTGGACACGGTGCAAAACTTGCTGCTGCAGGCGTTGTCCCGTTCAGGTGGAGTATACAGAAGGGACAACTTGGCACAGGAGAATGCGGCTCTGGTGCAGAGTTTGGACGGGCTCAGGAAAGGCCTCCTGCGCAGGGTGGGCAGCTCTGTCTATGACAACCTGCGGAAAAAAGTATCACGAGTGACCACGGTGATGCTTGATGAGGTCAGCAGCCTGATGGATGGACCACCGGCCAGCGCTCAGGGCCGCTGCTCCGTTGGTGAGCTCGGACCTCAAAATTGGTTTGCAATCAGAATAAATGAGAATTGATTTATGATGCAAAAAGGTATTTTTTTGCATTCTGTAAGTAAGAGTTTTTGCGACTGTTCATTGGAGGAAAATTTGGACTAAAACATACAAAAGGTTAAGAAGCTATGTAAGGAAAACTATGTTTTTGTCTAAGAAGAGCTCCCTCTAGTGAGTAAAATATGAACTGCTAGAGTAAAATACCACACATTTAAGACAGATCTCCTCCATATCAGATAGATGCAGCAAAAACAGTTGAGTAATTATGGCCCAAAAACTGTGATTTTGGAGACAGAACTCCCCAAATTGGCAGAAATATGTATCTGACCTTTCCCCAAATCAATCCTGTTCTTCTTCCCACTAAGCTCTATCACACTTAAAAGTGATGCATCCATCGACACTCTTCTTTTAATGCTTCATTTAATGAATCAAACAGATAACAAACACAAACATTTCGTGTTATTTCAGTTAGCCGTGCTAACTTTGCTTGACTTCCGGCTCTAAGGTCATGTTTCTTAAGTACATATAATACACCTTGTTTACTTTAGCCTTGGGTCATTAAGTCCTCATAGGTTTATTTGCCATTTAATGATGTTGATTAACATTTTGTTTGAAGTCACATGACCGCACGACATAGAAATTGAGCGAAGCAAACACGGCAAATACAAACACCATGAAATGTTTGTGTATTATATCTGTTTTATTCACTAAATGAAGCATTAAAAAAGTGTGTCCTTAGGGTGCAATTACAATGCAATTGATGAAAAGGTTTTCTTTATTTGCTTGTGCTTTCTCTATTGGTTTGTGTTTTCTTAAGTTGCCCCCTGTCGGCCACAGCCTGCATAAAAGGGTAACCTCATACGCCCCCTTTAGCGGGAATATAAAAAACTTGAGTCTGGCCCTGGTTTCACCTGAAAGATACAGGCCAGACAGTGACAGTGACTGCCACTGCTTTAAAAATCGTTTTCAATCATCCGAGCCGATGAAAGCATCTGTTGTTCGCCGGGTTCATCTCTTTATCCTCTCTTGATGTCCGTAACATAATATCTTTGGCACCCTCAGAAGAGATGCTCCGTTACATCAGGCACAGCCTTGCACTGCTGGAGCCTCCAGTTGCTTTCTCAACCGTTCATTCACTCTTAACCCGTTCTGCTCATTGGTTATTTTATGTTGGCCTGAATAATATACTTAAAATAAAGTAAAAAGCTCTACAACTATCAGGTGTATTTGAATAACATCGGTGTCTACGGACAGGTAAAACCTAGAATAATCTACTTTTAGTTAGAGTAACATTCTACCTATGTGTGACTTATCTGAGTTTAAACTAAAAAAATACCAATATTTCTATCCTCACCTATTGTTTTTTAAAAAATAAAAAACACTTTAACATCATTACATTACAGTTAAATCAAGAAACATAAAAAAATCCAGAAATTTCCTTGGAAACTCTTTGATAACTACTGCATCAAATTTGGATAGAAATACCACAAATGTCATGTTATTCAACATAGTTTTTGTGGGCCAGGGCCAGGAGGACTCTCCATTTGGCACAGTTGGATAGCCAATGGACCCAAATATGTGCCAAAAATTAGATTTTGATCCTAGAGGGAGATTTTAGCTGCAAAATACCACATATGTCCACTAGATGGAGCTACATGCACGTGCTTAAACCTCCGGCTGTAACATGATTCAATGTTTATGTTAAAATCTAGCATTCTGCACTGATAAAAAAATTGCTAAAACTTGGTAGAAGCCCGATGATGGGCCCATCGAGATAAACTGAATATTTGCCGTTTTTGTCTTTCTTAAGGTGACATGAGACAGCTGCTGTTATGGTAGGATATATTTTTGACATGAGGCTCACCATATCACTATTACCCACGTATTTGACAGTCAAGTATTGGCAAAAATGGATTCACGTGTCTTCCTCTGTTCTGCCCGCGGACAAACAGGGGGATAAGACATAACGTAACGTGGAACACTCAGGCGCTGAGCGTCAGATCCCAGGGTCTCCCAGGCCCACTCCCTTTCCTGTCCTGTCCCACCGCTGAGGAAGGTGAACAAAGATCGCGACTTCTACCGGCCAACTCATCTCAAAGGACAGCCCCCTCTTCCCCAACGATCTCCAAACACTCCAGACTCTCGAGCCCACCTCGCCGCCACCTGTTCCCCCAGAGTACGAGAGAGAGCAGCGACCAGCAGAGAGAGATGGAGTACGCCACCTCTGCGGAGATCCTGGAGGCAGCATGTAATGAATCCATCCCAGGCCTGACAGGAGTCTCCAACTTCACCGTGTTCCTCTACTGTAAACTGTTTGAAGGACAGAATGGGTCAGTTGATCCTGAATTGGCTCAGATGGGGCTCGACCTGCACGCCGCTTGCTCTGATGCAGCCTGGTACTTGTCTGCTGCTGAGGAGGACTTCCTTTGGGTTCACGTCTGCAGTGAGTTCTTTGCCCATGAATTCAACAACACAGTTTGTGCCAACTCCTCTTTCTGGCTGCAGAGAGCAAATCAGGTAAGGAGGGCTGTGAAATGAGGATACTATGTTTAAATGTTCATGCATTGCTTCTTTTTGCTTCATTTTGAAGTTATTGGAACTTCCAACATTCGCAGGCTGCACGGACAAAGGAATACCGCTTTTCTAACCAGACGAGTATCGACGACTTGTGTGTGAAGCTGTCAGATGAGACAACAGGAAGTCCGATGCTTAATAAGAACTGTCTGGTCAATTTAGGGAACAGTTTGCTCAATGCTAAGGCATTCAGACGCTGTTTCCTACCCAACAGCTCCATCCTGATCTCCGCTTTGTGCACGAGAGAGTCCCCTGACTCACACCAGTCCTCGGACTCACACCAGTCCCTTGACCCACACCAGTCCCCTGACTCACACCAGTCCTCTGACTCACACCAGTCCCCTGACTCACACCAGTCCCCTGACTCACACCAGTCCTCTGACTCACACCAGTCCTCTGACTCACACCAGTCCTCTGACTCACACCAGTCCCCTGACTCACACCAGTCCCTTGACTCACACCAGTCCTCTGACTCACACCAGTCCTCTGACTCACACCAGTCCCCTGACTCACACCAGTCCTCTGACTCACACCAGTCCCTGCCAGAGGGCAGCTGGGCCGCCGCGTACTGCTCCAAAGTACAAAACTTCTCTCGTGCTGACACCATTGAGGAGAGTTGTCAGTACAGGGAATGGGCTGTGCATCATTTCACCAACGCCACCCTGCTGCAGCGCTGCGGGCAGACACATGGGATGAGGGAGTTCATTTGTCTCAACGCCACGCTGTACAATCAGCTGCTGACATCAACGCCTCAGTTTGAGGACTTCTGCGCTGATCTGGGGGCAGAACCGGAGGGCAGGAAGTGCTTCCTGCAGAGGTTTTTTGACATGCTCCCGGCTCCCTATGAGTTCGACACGTCGCAGCTGTGCGTGGATCCGGCCCCACTGCTAGTGGACGTTGTGCACAAGCTGAGTGTGTGCGAGGTTGAGGGAGGGGAGCGTGAAGGGTTTTTATTGGTGCTGGGATATGTGCTACGAGTCCTGGACTTCATGGTGGGCCTCTCTTCAGGTCTGGACGAGGGGGAAAGAGAGGCCAGACAAGGTTTAGGCCAGGCCATCCTCCTCTCCAGTCTCCTTGACAACACTTCCTGGGCCGCAATGCAGCCCGAAGCCTCCACAAGCGTCCTTCATACTGTTGGAGTCTTCCTCCGCAGAGAACAGAACGCCACTCTCAAAGAGGACTTGCTGAGCTGCTTCAGTGTAAGATGGCCGACTGACACACTCAATCATAAACACACACCCACACACACACACACACACACACACACACACACACACACACACACACACACACCCACACACACAGAGCAGAGAGTGAATAACTTTTCTCTGCTGTTACATCAGCCCGTCTTGTGGGACCTCATCCACCGGGATGAGAACTCATCCGCTCTCAAGGTTCTGCTGCAGGTACTGACGGTACTTGCTGTATTCACCTTTAACTTTTCTGCAGCTGGTCAGCTCATCATTATTCTGAGGCGACTCGCTTTGTCCCACCAGGAGTACCTTCAGATGCCGAGGGACAGCATTCGCACTCTCGTGATGTCTGCTGAGAAAGATGCTGTCAAGAGATTTCTCTCCCATGTGCATCGGCGCTGGGACCAGCTACAGGTTGAGACAGGCCAGGTTTGTTTCCACCCTCCCAGCAAAGCACTGAATGTGATATTAGTCACACTTTTAAAGCAGCCCTGAAGGCCTTGATTTGTGTTGAATTATTGGCACCCTTTAAAAAATGTATCAAAATGAGATGCAAAAAATGTCTTTATTCTGTAAAGCCCTTGATCTTTAATTATGTATATTTTTCACAAAATTAATGAGAACATTTTCTTTTATGCTGACATTATTTCCAGTCCTATTTTATGTTTTTGTTCTGAAGTGGGGAACAATGACTTCCTGTTTTACTGGGGTATAAATATGAGGTGACACAGGCCTAATTCTCTTTGACGTTCATCACAGGAAACAGGAAAGACCAGAGAACACAGCAATGATGTGTAAAGAAAAGTTGTAGCTCTGCACAAATCTGCCAATGGATACAAGAAAATCTCTCAACAGTTCAGAATGTCAGTTTCAACAGTTGAATCCATTCATTAACAAGCTTGAAGAGACTGAAGATGTTCAAATCAGCCTGGAAGAAGCTTAAGACTCTCCAAGGATTACAGCTAGAGAATTGCAGAGGTCAGTTGAATCTTGGGTCCGAAAGTCTCCTAATCACCATCATGTGGTGCCGACACCAACACCAGCTGTTTGGAGCTATAAAAAAAGCCTCTGCTGTCATCAACACACAAAGTAAAGCTCCTACATTTTGACAAACACCACTGGGACTTTCAATGGAACAAGGTCATAGGTCAGATGAGACCAAAGTAGAACTTTTTGTCAGCGACGTCAAAGATAACTGAACAGAAAAGACCCTCATACCCACTGGGAAGTCTGGTGATGGATCTCTGATACTGTGGGGCTCGTTCTCTTCCAAATGTCATGTACATCTTGTTAAAAGACATGGTTCCATGGACTCCATCAAACACCAGCAGATACTGCATGAAAACCTAAAAGCCTCTGTCAGGAACCTTAAAGTGGGCCGTGGTTGGACCTTCCAGCAGGACAATGATCTGAAGCTCAACTCAAAATCCACCAAGTAATGGTTTTAGAGATCACAAAATAAAGGTTCTATCGCCTGACCTAAACCCCCACAGAACATCTGTGGGTTGTGCTGCAGGGGAGAGTCCACAAGCGTGGACCTCAGAATCTGGAAGAGCTGGAGAGATTCTGAGTGGAGGAATGATCTCAGATCTTCTCCAT
This sequence comes from Lophius piscatorius, assembly GCA_009660295.1. Taxonomy (NCBI): domain Eukaryota; kingdom Metazoa; phylum Chordata; class Actinopteri; order Lophiiformes; family Lophiidae; genus Lophius; species Lophius piscatorius. The sequence goes on along the minus strand of VRLP01007044.1, from coordinate 13,007 downwards.
GTGTCTCAAACATCATCACACACTACAGGAGACTCATGGCTGTTAATGTGCCAAATATTAAATGCAGGGTTCCAATAATTGTATCACATATCTTTTTTTGTTGTTGTCATTATTAGGAATGTAATATTTTATTCATGACGTTACTTGAGTTAGAGATTAGATATTTGTGAATAATTTGAATTAAAGATGAAGGGTATAGACGATAAAAGACATTTTTTGCATCTCATTACCTCCTTTTTACTTATCGTTTCTGTCCCGTTGTTTCCTTTTCTCCATCAGGCCTCTCCAAAGGAGTTGCAGGCCATGGAAACAATGACTGCTGCTTTCATCCACAAGTTCCCGAGGGTGACCCCAGAGCTGTTTGTGGACCTGTCTCAGTTCATTCCCTTCATGTCTGTCTCCGACATCATGAGCTTCCCAGCCTCCCTGATGGTCAACGACAGCGTGTGAGTTACCCAAACCTGAGAACAGTCCGATCTGAAACGCTGTGAAGCTCCCAGCTTTCATGTTTATCTTCAGGTTGACAGCGATTCGCGACCACAGCTCAGGACTGAAGTCGCCGCAGAAAAAGGCCTTCGTAAAAAGACTCCTGCTATCGACTGTGGTGGGCGACGTCCCCACGTGGCCGCAGTACTTCCTCAGATCCATCCTCCCGCTCCTGCCTTATCTCCCAGTCAGTCATTTTCAGCAGCTGACATCACAGCAGGTAAGGCCCACCTCTTTCACTGCATGTTCACCTTCTGGGGTATCATTGATCAATCACACATTCAGCACACACAGTTTTGTACGTTCACCAGATATGTCATTAAGGTAAAGATGTTTTACCTCTCATGCGAGATTCTTCCTCAGCTCTAACTGACTGACAGCTGTGGAATCGAGTCTTTAACCTCCCGAGTGGGTTTTGATGCATGAGAGTCGTTAGGTCACAGCATTACGGTGGATATAGCGGCTTGTTAAGGTCATTTGGGATTCACGTGTCTCCATTGGCCACTGGATCATCGTGTGAGTCGTTAGCATAATGTGAATGGTTGTGAAATCTGTCTTGGGAGAGATTTCAGGACTGCATTGTGATAATAACCAGAAAGCACTTAGAGAGCGAAAACCTCTGCCAAGACTCAACGGGACCCAAGGTAGACATTACTGGGATCAGAATCAATTAGGTCGCTTTATGTCGGAAAATTCAATGCAGATTTGCTCTTCAATTTATCTGCTATAGTCAGCATCTAAATCAACCAATAACTCCCAACATCCTCTCTCGGTATCTCTCAAATACTCAGCGTCTCTGCTCAGACCCCCTTGATCTGTCCCCCCGCCAACCAAACACGCCTTTGTTAGTTTCTTCATAAGATGAAAAAAAACTAACATATAATTATTCCAGCTATCATTGTTATCAGATGTCAACCAACTTTATGAAGCCATATCTCCTGTAGTCTTTCCGTAATCTTTCTAACAAACGAACAAATAAACAGAAAAAAAAAATGTAAAAACATATATACAAACATAAAAGGTACTTATAAGGTACAATATAGTCAGCACACAGTAATTCAAGTACAACATTGTGAGATTTATTCTCTGCTTTGAGCCATCCCTGAGGAACACCAGCAATTGGGGTCTCAGGGTCTTGCTTAAGGGCCCCATGTTGGGTAGTGTCATGGCCTGGGATCAAACCCCAGAATTCCCGGTTATGGGACCACCGCTCATCTCTACTTAGCTAAAGCCGGTGGTGATCAGTGGTGCTTAGAGACAGCTATTCCAGATTAACTTAGATTCCATTCTCCTGATGAGAATGTGGCTCCTTGCAAGGCGGGGTCCGTCATCACTGTACGAATGTTTGCGTGAATGGGTGAACGCTGACTCGTGTCACAAAAGCGCTGTGAGTGGTTGAGCAGACCAGAAAAGCTACAGTCCATTTACCATGTCAACGATAATCGACCCAAACAAGACACTCAATGTACATTTTCACGTAACTTGTGGAACCGGGGATTTGAGAAAGTTTCAACTTTAAATCTCCCTTTAGCTCAGTCCTCTGGTCGAGTCTCTGGGCAACAGCAGTCTGGATGCTGTCAGGGGGCGCCATGTGCTTCGTACCCTCTTCAACAACAAGAACCTGACCGGTGATCGCATACTGAGGTGGGATTTAGACACGGCCTACTAACGTTAATGTATGTTTGTCTCATTTTTAAGATCACGGTACAACTCTCCATCATGCTATATCTACAGCGTTTAATACACCGATAAGTTTAAATATATGAAAAAAAACTTGATGGTGTTGTTTGTTTCCATTTACGTGAACCCTCTGGTTGTTTGAAGATATATTTACAACACTTAATGTACCATGAAGTTTAATCGCAAAAAGCTGACAACTGATTTGACTCAATTTGGGGCTGGATCTTAGGAGGAGGAAGAGATTATTAAATAGTTGGGGTTGATTTGGGCACATTTGAAATAGTGCATCACTTCTCCTCTGCAAACATAGTAGTCCATGGAGATTCCTGCATGACATCATCTGTCAGCCAGTCCATCAGCAGAGCAAACAGGAATGGGCTCAGAGCCAATCCTTGATGCAGTCCCACCTCAACCTTGAATGTATCCATCACTCCCACTGGGAACCTCATTGCTTGGGCTAAAAGCACATCCAGACCCGCCATTATGAAAAACATATTATTGTTGATTACTCATAGAGTTACTGATTTTTCATTTCGTCCTTGTTTAGCAGGGACGTTGCACGATACATATATATAATACCCGATAAAGCTAAGAGCTCATTTCCTCATGTAGTCCTGTGGCTGGAGACCCGATGTTGATAAAGACAAGATTCTGAATGCTAGTAGTGGGTTTCCAGGGTCAGAGAATTAGTTGGTATTGACTAATTTGGAAAGAGGCAGATCAGAGTAAAGCAGTGCATCTTCAACTTTTTAGTTTTCTATCTTCTTCTATAACCTCTGCTAATAAACAGAAACAAATGTGACGGAGGATCTCTTCTTGCAGGTTAGGAGTCCTTGCATGCTACGTGGATCCAGTGGATCTGAGTCCATACCTTCTGGGCTCAGCTGGGTCTCCTGCTCTCAGGCAGCAGCTGACCCAGTGTGTATCCAAGGGGCTCATAAGTGACGGGGGCAGGGTGAGCTGCACATGCAAAAGGAGTCTTTTCTTTTCTTTCACACTTTTGTTGTTCTTCAGAGCGTCTGATTTTGCTCGGTTTACTTCTGTGTCACTCTCAGCTCGCCTCTTGGCTGATACCGGCTGTTCAGAACCTGAACGTCAGCAGCATGGCTCCCTCAGAGTTGTCCGTCCTCAGCGGCCTGCTGCCTCAGCTTGGAGCTTCCTTCCTGCTGTCACTCCCCTCACAGCAACTCCTGGAAACCCTCTCACTACCAGGATTACGCAGATATTCACCGTCACAGGTCGGCAGGGAATTTGCTTCACCTCTAACCTTTTAGCTTTCATATCCTGGCAAATATTCTCCACTTTTTTTGGACATTCTATCACATTTCCGATGTCGTCTCTCTGCCGTGAGCCGTAAATGTCTGTAAATCAGATGTACTCCATCACAATCTCCAAATTTCCTGACTGAAAAGTACGAAAGTAGTTTGTAGGCCACCGCACAAAAAAAGAATAACTAAAGCGACATTTATTAGCCTCCAAACTGGAAGAAAAAAGAGAATACATGACCTTTACACAAAATACTGAACATCATTATATTCCCGTTTGTTCTATTTTGATGTTTTCCTCAGGCTTTTCTTATGTTATCCAAGATATCAAAGGACATCACTGTAAGTAGACAATTATTAACTACTTTTTGCTGAATGTCAGCCGGCTGCCCTTTCACCGCTATTATGCTCTGTCTGCGAAAGCTCACCACGGAGGATCTGTGCAGACTGAAGCCATTACACGCCGGGGTCTCGCCTGCTGTACTCAGAGACCTCCAGTGGGCTGAGATCGGTGAATCTACCCCCTGTCTGTGCTGGAGAACGCTGCTCACGGAGCTTCAGCCGGGCCAAAGAGCGATGATATACAATTCAATCGAGGAGGTGATTATCTCTATTCAGATGAACTATTCATCACTTATACAGTGTCCTGCAGAAGTATTGACACCCTTTCAAGAGTAAAAAGAGTCAAATTAGAAGCAAAAAATGTCTTTATTGTCTAAAGCTATGCTCTTCGGTTCTAATTTTTCCCCCTAATCCAACCATTTATTACATTAATATTTGATTTTTTTTAACATAAAACAAATATTTTTCTCTAAAATGTGTCTTTAATTGACACCACTAGGATTTCCTGCAATTTAAAGTTGCTTGAAGCACATTTCCAGTTCTGTTTTATATTTTTAGGGTTCACCTATTTGAGGAGGAACTCTGAAGGGGGGAACAATGACTTCCTGTGTCACTGGGGTATAAATATGAGGTGACACAGGCCTATTTATCACACACATTGCTGACACAGCATTGATGCGTAGAGAAAAGTTGTAGAGCTGCACAAATCTGGCAATGAAGACAAGAAAATCTCTCAATAGTTCAAAATGTCAGTTTCAACCGTTAGATCAATAATGAAGGAAGTTTTTTTGGTTGTTTTTTTTCAATGGTCTCAGATCTTCTCCGTGTGTTCACAAAACCTCGTCACACACCGCAGAAGGAGACTCAGGGCTGTGATTGTGGCAAAAGAGGGCTGCAACAAATATGAAATGTAGGGAGATTATAATTGTGACACACGTTTTTGAGAAAAATATTTGTTTTTAGATTTTATTTCTGGGACTTGAGTTAGAAGTTAGATTTTTGTGAATAATGTGAATTGAAGATCATTGGTATAGACAATAAAGACATTTTTTTATATCTCATTTTACCCATTTCCTGTAAAATTTTCTAGCGTGGTCAGGCTGGGATGATGAGGTGTAACTTGAGATTTTGCAAACTTTGGTTGCCGTGACTGAAAAAAATTTACGCTGGTGTTTCCAGACACTGTTAGTTTGATCTAAATATGTGAAAACCTGTTTTGTTTTCTAACAAGCATTTAACAGATTGTTTTTGTTGATGTTTTTTTGCCAACAGGCTCTACAGGGAGACTTGCAGAACGCCACTCGGAAGGTAAACTGTCTTTTACCATTCGTCCCTCTGAGGAAGCTGACGGAAATCCTGAGCGCCGAAGCCATCTTGAGAGATATCCGCCTCTACAAAGACATTCCGTGGTCGCCACAGCAGGTGCACATCTTCATTTTCATCTACGTTTCAACAACAGATTGGCAATTCTCTGACTGAAGAGGAAAATGCAATCAGCTTTGGTTTTCGGTCCCATTAATCTACAACTCATTGGTTATGCTTCAGATGAGCCTTTCAGGATATTAATGCTCCGTACGCATCAGCCGCCATCAAGCTAATTAGTTTGGATGTAGTACAATGGTGTGAGTGAGTGTAGCATGAATTAATAATGGCTACCTTATAGGGATTTTGTCACAGCCAAGGGTGAATTTCCCCCCTTGTGTTCCAAACCTAACAAGACAAATCAATAGATTGCCCTTTCCAGTAAGCAGCTGCATTGATATATATGGTGACACCGAATCATAAACCATAAATAAATGTATTTAAACAACCCTAAGGTTCAACGCATTAAAAACGTCTGTCTTATGTGTGTGAATAAATATCTGGAAAAGTAATTTTATACTCAGCTTGAGGAATATATCACCAGATTGCGTTTGCTAATTTGATTAAACTCTAAATCAGCGTCTGTAATGTTTTTTTTTTTTTTACTCGGGTAAATCAATACAAAGTAGCTGCTCAGTGCGTGATGTAATGGCTGCCACTGGGCACAAAGCTTCTGGGAAAATAAAAGGTGCGCAGGCGATCCAGTATTTTTGCTTTGCTTTCATGTCTCCTTTATAGATTAAATGAACAAAGTCGTGTTTTTCTCCTGTGTTGTTAGTTTTTTTTTTTGCTAATCAGAAGCGAACACAAAGGGTTCTGCTTGTTTTTAGCCGCAAAGCCGGCAATTATAATACAGCCTGGAAATGCCGAGGCTCAGCTGTTCATTTTTCAGTTTAACAGTAAAAACACAGATAATGAATCGGAATTATTGCGTGTTTCAATTATAGGAAACAGCAATGAGCTGGGAGACTAATGTTTTATTATAAAAGCCAATGCTTCATCTTCTTGGGGGAATTGGTACTTCGCCCATAAAGGTGATTAGATGTCGAAAAATGTAGCAATTAAAGTTTTCATTCAATACACCGGGCGTTTATTCATGATATTAATGATCAATAACATGTTTTTACAACAAATGTTAAAAATCTTTGTCACCTGTTACCTGACAAACAGGTGTGATTAATTTAATTATAAAATGTTCAGCTTATTTTTTGAAAGAGTAGAGCGGAAGTTGAGTTGACCAATGTGATGTGAGCGTTCCGCTTTGATCAGAAAATAAAGTACGAGCGGTACTCTTCGAGTTACACTACACCACCTGTGTGTTTTAGTATTGTGTAGTTTCAAAGTGTAAGTGTGTGTCATGAATCCTCAGCTACACACAAAACAAAAAAACACTCCTCTAAATCCATCCTCTGACAAGCTAAATGCTAAAACTAACTGCTAAAGCTGAACAAATCCAATGTATTACTTTAGTTATATTTCACAGTTGTTTGCAATGAATCGATCTTTTATCACCAGTATGTCTCACTGTAACACCTAACAGTGGCAGAGAATTGAAGAGGATATGTGGAAGTTGTCATCGGACCGACGCCATGACAACATTGTATTCTGGTTGTTGATTGGTTGGGTAGGATGTCGTCCCTTGGTGCATAATTTTACATCTTTTGGCCAATAGCAAATGAGCATGAAAAAAAGAAGCACATTGAAATCCATTAAAGTGATCTAGCAGATCCCGCCTCCAAAGGAGGATAGTGAAGTCTGTCCTCCTCTGCTCTCCACTTCACACAAAATGCCTTTCACTTTGCTGCCCTGTAGGTGTCGCTATTGAAGCATCATCTGAAATGGATTTTTTCCAAATAAGATATAAAATGTATTTCTATTAATGATAGTAAGATTCGGTAATGGTTTGTTTAAACACATAACTATTTTCGTTACTGATTTCTCTCTCGCCTCTTAAAAACAGAGGAGGACCCGCCTCCATCTGCTACGGATATATTTCACCCAGAAACCATTTATCTTTCAAACACACAACTCTGGGTTTGTCATTCTAGTTTGATGAAATATCGGGGCATCTGCTGAAACGTCACAATGTAATCTCACAGTTTAAACAACTTTAAGCATTACTTTGATGAATTAAGATTTTGTTTTTCCTCTTAGAGATATTTTACTTTTACTGGCAGCCATTAGCGTCCGCTCTTTTCAAGACTTTATGAAAATCAACTAACTTCTTTAGTAAAGAAGGTCAAACATGTCCATATAACTGATATAGATGGATATTTATCAATACTACAAAAAGTTTTAACGGCTGACTTTCTTGCTTTAAATATCCTCACGAAAAAAACATCTTAAAAAAACGATTTTTAACTTTTTAATTTCTAATTAAATATATTAATTTTAATATCCTAGACACTCTAAATTTGTCATAAAATATTTTTAAACAGAAAAAAATAATAATTAGACTTATATAAGTATTTTATGATGAAACTTTGTAATTCATGGAAAATAGTAAACATAATGTAAATATAAAAAATAATATAAAGTATTTTTTGGTCGTATGAAGTTATATAATTCTGTATAGTAAGTCTTCCTACGCTTTGATATGAACCTAAACAATCTGCCTCTCCAACAGACTTTCTCAATAGCCATGGTTAATGTCTTCTTCTACCGGTGGTGTTCCCCAGGGCTCCATCCTTGGCCCCTTACTCTTTAGCGTATACATGCTGCCATACAGACATATTATAAACAGGTGCAGTCTTATTTTTCAAGAAGAAATAGAGACTCTAAATGTGCTCAACCATACAGTTGAGCAGGACACTTATATATAACTTACATAATAACTTAAATGTTATTTCTTCTTAGAAATGCTGAGTCTGACACTTTCTCTTCTTTTCCGCACAGACTCTGCTGTTGTTCCGAAAGATCCACGAATTTCAAAACGTCACCATCAAAATGGCAAGGTGTGTCGTAGATGTTGGACCAGAACATTCAGAACCGTCATGAAGTCATCTTACCTTCCAACTCATTCAATGACTTCACAAAACAGATCTTGTCATTTTTCATGTAACAAAGTTAACAATTTAAATAATGATCTTCCTCCTCGTTGTAGAGATCTGGGCCAAATCTCCAGTGGGATCAGCTGTGACCTCGTGAGGCTGTGGAGGAACAGTACAGACTTTCCTGAGCTCCTTCAGTTTGTCAGTGAACTGTCTGCAGGCAGGAGACCTGCCCTGGTGAGGAGACCTTCAGCACCTGCTAAACTCTTTATGGCGCCAAGATGAATTAGTCTGCTGTTGTTATATTTCCATTGCAAATTAAAAATCACGTATAAACAAGTTCAGATGTGTTTTGGGTGTGTTACCAGCAAAAATGTATCATCGGTGAACTGAGGAAACACCCTGAGGTCAACCTCAGCGCTTTGAGTCCTGGCTTTGCTGCAACATTACCGTGAGTACCTCCGCATGGGTTTCACCTTCATCTCCAGAATGATTGGTGCCCTTTAAACAAAGAAAGAGTAAATGAGATGCTAAAAATGTCTTTATTGTTTACATTCAAGATCTCTCAATCCAAATTATTTGCCAAATTCTAATTTATGCAGCCCCCTTTTGATACAATAATAGCCCTGTTATTGTTAAAGTTTGCAATATCTTGAGTTACACCTCATCCTCGCCATCTTATGGTGGTTATTGAGACTTTCTGCACCAAGATTCAACTGACCTCTTTAGCTGTAATCCCTGGAGAGTCTTTTCCATTTTGTCCTGACTGTAAGGGGTCAGTTTGCAGACATGTCCTGTTCAGGCCGGTTTTTATCATCTCCAGTCTTTTTAAACTTCTTAATTATTGACCTAACTGCTGAGAGATTTGTTTGTATCATTTGCCAGATTTGTAAGGCCTGCGTCACCTCATATTTATCCCCCAGTAAAACAGGAAGTGACCGCTTCAGAGTTCCTGCTCGAACATGTGACGCAAAAATATATAATAGGACTGAAAATATACTTCAGTTAACTTTTGATCACAGAATATCTGAGGGGTGTCAATAAAAATTCTAACATGTTTGAGAGAAAAAATGTGTTCTATGTTAAGAATGTGATATTTGTTTTTTCTTGAAATTCTGTTACGTTTGAATTAAAGCTCATGGGAATAAAAAAAACATTTTACTCAATAGTTCTGGTCATATATAACAGATTATTCCAGCAGGTCTATATTTACACTTCTACGTCTTCTTTTGCAGGGTAACAATGTTAGAGACCCTCTCTAATGGATCCCTCAGAGCCATTCTGGACCACGTTCAGGCCCACTTCACTGACTTCCTTCGGCTGCCTCATTACAAGCAGACCAATTTAGCAGAGAAAGCCGTGACTGAGCTGGTAAAGTACACAAACGCCACACTAGTCGCACATCCTGGAATTACAAGCAGAAGTCGGCTCACGGCTTTATTCTTCGGACAGAGTTATTATTACGGCCATAAACCATTTGGCCCGCGGCATCCATAAACATCCTGAAGTCAAAATAAGGATGGAAAATAAATCTCAGGGTCATTAAAGTCAAAAAGCAGCGCCATGAACATTAAGAGCAAACCTGAACTATATCGGGATAACTTAAATCAGGACTTGCGTCATTGATGTTGAGTCATGTATTTGATTTGTATGAACACATTAACGAGGCAGCACACACACACACACACACACACACACACACAGACACACACACACACACACACACACACACACACACACACACACACACACACACGTAGACAGAAAGAAAGACACTCAGAACAGAATCAACCTCCCAACAGCTTTTCTCACACAACTAAAGTCTTATCAGTGAGAAATCCTTGAAATCCCGTCTCACTGTCTGCACTCTCATTGCTTTGCAGAGCTCTTCTCAGACTGAGCGGGGGATTGATGGTACCGCTCTGGACTCCCTCGGCCCTTTACTGCCTTTCTTGGACCGGGACAGCTTGGCTCTGGTGGACAGAGGTGCTCTGACTCTGCGGCTTGAGGACATGAGGAATTTCTGCTTTCCTAAAGAGGCTCTGAGAGATATCAGTACCCTCCTCACTCAGAAAGACCTGCTCGGGTAAAGCAGCTCATCCAGAACAAACACAACTCGTCCTGGTTCTGGGTCAATTTTTCAACAGATTTATGTCATTATTATATGCCTGAAAAATCAGGGATGCTGTGGACTCCTCATCACCGGTGCAGCAGATCCCTCGTGTTAACTCGACATCTAAAAAAAAAAAATTCTTGTATCATTCTCAGATTTAATAGTGTGAGGAAGAACTGGATTGATTTTTGGGTCCATCGCATATTTCTTCCATTAGAGGGAGCTTAATCTCCAGCAGTTTAATGTCTCAACAGTTGATATATATATATATAATTTGTGCACCATGCACAATGAATCGACTTGATGAGCTCTAGTCATTTTTCTGTCGTACTTCTAGTTGTATTTGTCATATTTGACCTTAATTGTTTATATTTGACCCACTGTTGGAGTCTTTTTTAACTTCACATTTTATTTGAAGAGTTCAATTAGGGGGATTGCTTGAATAATCCAGGGGATTGGGGGCATTTTGGGGAAATACACTTGCTGTACGGGATGACAGCATAGGACTAGTTATATCATAATCAACAATAAAATAGTTTGATGGCCACAAACAAACAGAAGTAAAATGAAAGCAAAATTTGGGAAAATATTTAAAAACCGATTATTATGATTTAAAAAAAAACACCTTTAAGCAGTACTGAGAATGAACATAAATACTGGTATATGAGTTTCATGAGGTGAGGATCTGTAATGTTTTACTTTCTGAAAGAACAAATTGTCATAAAGGCTGAAATTTTAGCACGTCTTTAAAAATTCCATACAATCTCTAAGGGACCTTCGTCTTCTTTCGGCTGTTCCCTTAAGGGGTGGCGACAGCGTATCAACTGTTCCCGACTGACCAACTGCATGTCCTCTCTCACCATATCCAGACAATCTCTGAGTGGGAGGCTCTGTGAGGCAGCGCTTTGAGCTAAATGCTAACATGCTAATGTTTCGGAAGCATAACATGCATCATGATCATCTCTGTAGTCTGGCATGTGCGCATGCTTCAATCTACAATAATCTACTAAATAGTGTTAGATGATGATAAAACAGCTGGAGCTGATGGTAATATAATAAGTTTCTTTCTGGTCATAAACTACAATTCAGTCTAATAGCCTGGAGACGACGTCACTTAAAATGTTAAATATTTTGTCGTCGATAATCCGTATAATTAGAAACTAGAGTTTCATTTCCTTATAGTGCTGATAGTAGAGATAAGAGGAAAAAAGAATGCAGAGGCAGCGTCTCAACATCTGTGGTGACTTACTGAAGATGAAAATGTCATCTTCAATAAGTGACGAGTCCAGCGATGAAGACCATGACAGCGATGTCGAAGGCAGATGTGATCAAATCTTCCAAACACTCCCTTTTCAAATTCCTCATTATTATGTTGGGAAAACAAAAGTAGAATTCTAAACTTAAATGATCTTTTTAATCTCAGGACAGGTTGGTGTAAGAATCGAAACTAATTTATTCACAAAAAAAGAAAAATAGGTGAATAATTACTGTGGAAAAAGAAGCATTGGAACATAAATGTCTTAACTAGCAGATGTGAGTAACGAGGGCTACGCTGTCGTCCCTGACAACAAGGGTATTTCCCCGAAAAAGCCCCCCAACCCCCTATGTTGTACAATCAATCCCCCCGATTGAACTCCCCAACTTTAATGTGACGCTAAAAATAGTGTCTTTTAATTGAAAAATAATAAATGCTCCTGCTGAAGTCGATCCATATGCATCAAATTTTGGATTAAATCCAAGCAATAGTTGAGAAATTACAGCCTCAAAACTTGTCGCGATAAAGAGATCAACTTTGGAGATAAAGCTTCCCCTAGTGGTGGAAATATGCAACTGAAATTTCTCCAAAGTATATATTATTTTGATCAATAATGATTAATAACCCTCTCCCCAGGATGTAAAATAGTAGATTGAAGGTCACAGAATACACTTATGCAGTCTTAAATACATAAAATACCTGATAGGAGGATTACAGTATCGTACCTGCAGTAGGAGATGGATTGTAAAGCGGTAATATCAGATATTACTACTATATTAATTATATTAATACTTTGTGTGTTTTTGTTCTTGTTTTTTCCAGGGAGCCGTCTAAATGGCAGGTCGGGGATGTTGAGCATTTGGGCAGGCTGGTGTTTTCCCTCTCAACGAAACAGATAAGCTCCATCCCTCTGGTAACTTTACTCCCAGGCCAGAATATTAAAAACACAACAGTATCACATTATAATGAATGATTTTCACTTTATAACATTAGTTTAATGTTTTTACGTCATGATTTTCATATTATAATGTGATTAGATTCAGGTTTTTACATAATCATTTTCAGGTAATAACATGAAAACTTTCATGTTATAACGTGAAAAACTTCACGTTAAAGGTATCTTCCACGATATAATGTTTAACTTATCACGTAAATACATTAAAATTATCATCTTAAAACATGAAAATGACGACGTTATAATGTGAAACTTATCACGTTATAACTGGAAACTTATGACGTTATAACTGGAAACTTATGACGTTATAACGGGAAACTTATCACGTTATAACTGGAAACTTTTCACGTTATAACTGGAAACTTATGACGTTATAACTGGAAACTTATCACGTTATAACTGGAAACTTATGACGTTATAACTGGAAACTTATGACGTTATAACGGGAAACTTATCACGTTATAACTGGAAACTTTTCACGTTATAACTGGAAACTTATGACGTTATAACTGGAAACTTTTCACGTTATAACTGGAAACTTATGACGTTATAACTGGAA
>VRLP01007043.1:0-24313 GCA_009660295.1 Lophius piscatorius | reverse complement strand
CCAATAACAAGCAGCATTTCTCTTTCTGATTAGGCGTCTTTTCCGAATATATTTCAGAATTAGGCTGTCCATGTAAACCCACCTGCTGCGAACACGGAGATGATAAAGTAACCGGCGATGGTCGGTGAGGTCATCAAACACATTTTGACATTTAGACGTTGTTTGTTTTTACTTTTTCTTTTTTTTCCAATTTTTTGTCTTCTTCACGATTGTAAACACGTGTTTTGTCTTCTGTTAATTATGACATTACTGCCCCCCAATGACTTCCACTGGAGCTGCTCTGTTAAAAGTTGTCTGCTGTTCCACAATACCGACAGGAACATATAAAAAACACGAGAATACGGACAAACAGCTCCGTCCATATCTGTGTAGGTCTTTAACATTAGGCATAAATTGACCTTAAAGAGAATATAGTCCTATTATCAACCATGACTTAAGCGAACCCCACTGCTGCTGTGTGGTTGTTGTGGAGTCACAGATTCGTCATGAGATCAAATGCTGTCATATCTGAGTTCACAACATTATCAGGAGACAAAAGCCTGCGATAATCTTCCTCCGCTTCCACATATACGACCGACTGACATTCGGATGTGTGACCTTTGGAGAATTAAGCAAATATGTTTAAATTCAGATGAATTTTCCGCACAAATTCACCACAACTCGTGCTTTGATTTTATTTGTTATTATAGACTCCTACGTTTGTTTTTATATTGAGAGACCCTTGGGGTTAAAGGTGACTCATCGTTTATAAACAGCGAATCAGACATCGTTCCTGGCCACACAATCCCCGTGAGAGTTCAGAGCGGTGAGGATGGAGGTGAGTTTTCTTGTTAATGACTTCAATTTTTTGCTGTGTGGATTGACTCGTGTGAGAACGGGTGAAGTGTGTGTGTGTTGGGGAATGTGAGGGCATTGTAGCCGGTGAGTATTGACTCAGAGTAATCTTGTGCTCAGTTCCTGTTGCAGAGACTTCACATGGAGATCGAGTTACTGACCTGCTCGTGGCTTCTGCATTCTCACACCTCCTGCAGCGCGTACACACACACACACAAACACACACACACAAACACACACACACAAACACACACACACACACTCACACACACACTCACAAACACACAGGTTGTTCTTCCGCATACTGTGCTTATCTGTATTTCCTGCTTTGTTTAACCCCTTTGATTTTCAACTTACCTCATACGCCGTTCTCTCATATTGATCGCCCCGTCGCCCCGTTCCCAGGCCCACCATTGTTTCGCTGCACCTTACAAAGCAGCGAAAACATTTGGATGTGGGAATAGGCCAATTCAAGGTGTCATCCGAAACCCCAAAGTCACAAATCTCTCCTCTTTGCGTCTTAGGCATGCACAGAGATGACGTGTGCGTTCTCCCGAGGGCAGCAGGTAAATGCTTATGAGCGAGCGCCGTCTGTGTAGCTGTTTGTGTTTGTGGAATGCAATCCAATCCCACTCCCAGTGTTGTGTCTCTTGCCTCTTGGCCTCACCTGAGGTTGTAAGGTGGAGGTTCCCACAGCCTCAGTCGCAGCCTACTGCTCATATAACACGGAATAATCACACCAACTTTTTTCTACCAAACTGAGGGAAGTTGTTTCTACTGGCTTCCTTTACGTCTGGGAAAGCCGCTGCTAGTGGCAGATAATTAGAGGAAATTAATACATACGGGGCATTCTAGTGAATTGGCCCAAACTCCTGTCCCACAACCGAGACGCTTATTTAAAAAACATTTCAGTATTCAAACTAATATCCTGGATTGAGAAGTGATAAATATTTTCTCATATTACAGGAATTATGAGACACTTTTAAATGTTTAGGATGCCGGTACATGCATGCGTTTTATCTGGATGTCTGAATGCTGTGTATCATTGCACAGGCCCCGAGCCACGTCACAGAAATCAAACGCAGTGGCAGCAGCAGGGAAATACTCATTCTTCTGGAGCAACGGATTCAATAAAGTTTAAAGCGGTTTGAATGAGCATCAAGATGCTCATTCTGGACCTCAATGCTCATTTCTGTTCAAGTTAATAAAAACCACGCTACAAAACGCTGGTTTCCCAACATCAAAAGTGGATTAAGTCCACACACGATGGAAAAACATTAATGAAACATCATACAGTTTCATTAGCGTGAAAATCACTACATGACATGTGCAACCAAACAAACAAACAATCATCCTAATCTCGTAATAATCATCCTAATTCCAGTAATAACTAGAAAAGGTGTTTGAATTTCTTCTTCTCATTTGGTTTATTCAATGTGCTTTCTGTACATTTTGAAAGTTAAGTTAAAACAGTTTTTTGGGAATCATCAGACGCCATGTAAAAAAAGTTCCGCATTTTCATGACACTACCTCAACAGAGTGAGTTTTAGTCCATAGTCTGAGACTGATTTAAGCCACACTCCTAAAATTTGGATCAGGAAGTTTATTAGTCCTCCATCCCTAATGGCTGCATGGTAAGTAGACAGCTACCATCATTTTAATGAAAAATGTGTTCAAAAGTCTGAAAATCAGCGTGTTACTTTAAAGAACATCCCTACCAAACCCCCTTTTTCTGTAATAGAAATGTAGAAATGTAGTTTTTATGTGTGTACACTGATGGAAATGATTCTAGCCAACCATGTGCTAACAAGCATCTTTAAGATAATGTCAAAATTCTCTAAAGGGGTCAAAACCAAAACAAGCACAGTGTCAGTTTCGATAAAGACAAAAGGGATCAACAGATTCACGGGTAGCCGGAGGTACCGATATACCAAGAGGATTTCTAGAGTAGGTCTACTTTCTGCCAATAGAGCTTCCCACAATCAACCACGCTAAGCATTCATCAGGTAATCTGCTCTACGCCAGGCCCAAACATCTGCCTCTGTTTCACTCAACGTCCACCACATTGCACCACCGGCACAGCCTGGAAGAAATGCTGTGTCTCCTGAACCACCTGCACTAGGAGATAGGACCCGTCCTCAAATTCTGGGTGTGCAGGAGCTCTATGTCCAGTGGAGTATATCACTGAAGACCTTGTTGGAAAGGTGGTGTATGGTCACACATGATAACGATCCATAACCACGAATCATAGATGATGTGGATGAAGGCGAAACGTTAATTTATCCAAACACTTATATATTTAAAAGATCATAACTAATGCAATGCTTCTTTTCTAATGCAAATATTGTTTATTTCTCCCATAGATATTTTCCATTCCGATATTCAACGTTTGGATCATCTTTTATAAGATTACCTAACATGTCTGTTACATATTATTTGTGTTCAGGTGCCGTGGAAGTCAAAGTCATGAACATCATTGGAGGACAAGATCTGGTACAAAGGAGTCGAGGTCATTACCATAACCCTTTAATGATCACACAAAGACAATATTATATAAAACTAATTTCTTGGCATACTTTATTTGGGTGCATTTATTGATTTAAATGTTTTTGTTCAATTTCTTTTTTTTTTTACAAAGAAATGTAAAAAAAAAAAAAATCCAATCCACAGGATTTTTATAGTAAGTTCTGTTTTTTTAATGTAGAAAACAATCCATGTGTCTGCATACCTCTTCTTTTCAGATATCTGTGTGTGTCTGCCAAATCTGCTGGCTGCATATGCACGACATTTATGAGTTCTTGGTTATTTATAATAACATAAAACGTTGACAGTCGGATTCAGTTGTGATAGATATTACACAATAAACATACAATAGAGATTTTAGGAAGACAAAAACAACAACTCTGACTCTGCACCAATTCGTCAGGATGGCTGATATATAGATTTGATGTTTAGCATTACCCAAAGCAGAAATGTCTGAGGGATTTAAAGACTCTGTTAGAAGTTACAGTTAAGTCCTTGTTGTGCCAAAAGAAACCCTCATACGATCACTGGAAGTCTCTGAAATGACTGTAATAGAATTTTGGCCCCCTCTTTTTTACACAATTGCTTTGATGCAGCCACACAGGAGGATTTGTGAGCACAAACGGATCTTCTCAGGTTCCACCACAGCATCTCAGATGGGTTCAGGTCTTGATGTTGATTATGACACTCCAGAACTTCAGAGGTGGACTTACTCCTCTGCTTGGGATCATTGTCTCACTGCATGACCCTGTTGTGTATGAGCTGACTCACAGCCCGATGACTTCTTGTTTAAGATTCTGGATTATTTGGACCGGCTGTAAAAATCCCTGAAGTTTCAGCACATACCTGATTGAGCGGGGGGTGGAGTTCTTCACGAGGGGTGACCACTGGAAGCCACCCCTATGACACATCTTCAGTTGTGTACCTGGACTTGTTCGAGTGTTCCGACCTTTTCCCATAAGACGACCTCAGCAAAGCAGGTCCGCCACGGGTTCATCAAACCAGCATCTGTCAAATTGCTAGGATCCAGATGGTCACCAAAGAGAGGCAGAGCTAACGCCCATCTTCACCAGGGGACATCACCAACTACTGGTCTGGCATACATACTACAGCATCTCCAGTTGTTTTTGCGGATCCATGTGTACCAGGAATGTTTTTAAAAAGTTGTTGTCTGAGAGTTTTAAAACGCAATGAAAAATATTTTCTGTTTTGACCTCAAAAGTTGCCTAAGGAACCCAAAAGTCTCTCTCCAGCCGAATGCTGCTGCAGTCATTCATGACGCTCTTTGGGTTTTTCAGCACAAGTAACCTACAATGTGTTTATTTTTGTTGATCTGCTCTGTTCACGCAACATCTATCGCACTTCTGTCCACTCTGGAAGAGGGATCCTCCCCTGTGTCTCTCCTGAGCTTTCTTCCCTTTTTCCCTCTGTTTTTTGGGGAGTTGTTTCTTACCCGGACCGAGGGTCTAAGGACAGATGATGTTACATCATGTACAGATTGTAAATCCATCCATGCAACTTGTGATTTTGGGCTATACAAATAAAATTGATTTGACTTGATTCCTTTTTTGGTATTGATTCCTGCAGCTTTGAGATCTGTTGACAAATAGCATCAAAAGTTGTGAGCCTCTACATTTTAAAAGATGTCTGGCAGGAGGCCTACGCCTACTGTCAAACCATAATCCGACGCCAGATCATCAAATATTAAGAACTCTTGCTGAACTTTGTCCTCCTAGTCTTTCCCTTCTTAAATTCCCAAATAAAGCAGGGCGCTCCCCAAAGACATGAGAGCTAATCTATGCAGTACGAACTTGGATCCAGAGTAGGGCGGGAAAGCGAGTGGTATTACCTCCATAAAATTGAATTATTCCTATGCTGTGCTGCATTTTGTTTTTTTTTACTTTTTGAAGTGTGCTGGTAGTTAATCAAATGAAAAAGTCTGAAAACACAAAGTCATTCCTGAGCTGGCCCTGCAAATTCAGCCTATGATGGAATGAAATTAGCTAGCACTACTTTTTATTGAGAGCTCTTGATCTATAGAGGTTAACAGCCGCCGGTCAAACAAAAATTTTAAAGAGGTGATAACGGTGTGATTGAATCCAGACAAAGCTGGAGCTGGAAAGAAAACTTCTAAAGAGCCAACACATACTCTGGAAACTGTTTTATGTGTGACGCCGACCAATGACTGACTGACTGACTACAACACACACACACACCCAAAGAAAGAAAAAATAGACCTGTGGTTGCAGTCACATTGGTTTTCATCCAGCATGCTGAGCGGTGTGGTGTAAATGCCTTCCTGTGACACTTGAAACTAGCTTGAGGTCATGAACTGGGAACCAGCCAATTTTTGTCCTGGAGCTGCACCATAATCCAACTTCTGCAGCTTCATGGAACACATGCCTGACTTTTAACTCATGCATCCCAACTTGATCCAACTTTTACATTTGGCTCTTTTATCTAAACAAAGAGTATAATACTTTTGTGGGGTGGGGGTTTCTGAATCACATGAGACATTGTTGAGTCTCACTGTAAACAACCACCTTCTGCTGAGGAGAGGAGAAATTTTGCTTTCATCAGTCCTGATCAATCTGCACCAGAGCGGCTAGCTAGCGTCCCTATGCTGCTCGTCTCCGTGAAAATGAGATGAACGATACTCTATTCTGAAGCAAAACCAGTTAGCTTAGCTGCAGCTATGTTACAATGAGCAATGCCTTTAAGAGAGTGGCCTTATCGGTAATGTGTATCTGGGCTGTGGGGGATTATGGGAGTTGCTAAGTGCTAATTTAGCTTTAGCTTGCACTAACCTAGGCGCTAAATTAGGGCTTGCAGTGAAGTCTGCTAAGCAGCTGCAGAGCTAACATCATGTAGCACAAGCAGAAACAGGAAGAGTTTCTTATCACTCCTAAACTCCGTCTTCTTCTTCTCATCTTTCTCTTTCTACCATTTTCTTTCTGTATTGTTTCACAATCTCTCTGTAGAGCCAGTGTTCGGTTTGTCCGCTCTAAGCTACTGTAGAAACACGGCAGAGCACCATGGCGACCTCCATGGATTAGCACCTGCTCTTTCAGTTGACATGAAGGTCTTTTTCTAAGATAATCTCAAAATATTATTCTTATTTTAAGATGATTATACAATAAAAAAAGAAAACCATTTTATTAATATTATTTTCTGATTATTCGGAAAACGCTAAATTTTACAAACTGCTCCTTTTCAAACTTTTTTTTTGTTTAATTACTCAGGATGCCTTTCTATGTTATATGTAGATGGTAGTTTTAAGATGTGACACAGTTTATAAGGAGAAATCCAGAGGAAAGCATTGTAATTAGGTTCTAACTACGGTTTGTGGTCTCAACCCCCTCTTGCTAGATTGTACAAAAAGCATTTACTCCATTATGATAAATTTAAGGAAAAAGCATGTCTGGTTCTGGTTTAAAACATAAAATTTATGTTTCCATCATGATAAATGATCTAATAACATGTGTTTCTCAAATTATTGGTGATAAACATCTTCTCCAGAACCCACATCTAAACTCTTAGCTAAATTTTACAGCTTTTCTGTATTTCAAAGTCCCCATGGAAAGTCAGCAGGTTTCATAAAATGCCAACTCAAGAAGAGGATAAGAAAAAGGATTATTCTATCCCATTTACAATGTCATGCATTCTGATCTAGTGGTAAACATGGTCACCTCCCTGAAGGCATGATTCAGAATGTCCAGTTATTTTTACTAGATCAGTGTGTACAACTGTGTTTGAACGCAGATTTTTTGGAAACAAAAGAACAAAGTTCTTTGCTTTAACCGTGTCGTGTTAATGGGACCTCAGACACTTGGAAATTAAGGCTGAATTCTTCATGTTAATAATTTGATGCATAGGGATTCTCCTAAAATAACTGCAAAGCTTTTGGCAGACATTATTTTATTCTTTTACTGATGTTGCTTTACACATAGCTCAGATTGCAACACTAATAATAATAATAATAAATAAATAATTTATTCATCACATACAGCCATTACAACATAGTGAAATTCTTTCTCCGTGTCTGACCCATCCCTGAGGGTGCAGCGGGCAGCCCTCTAAAGGCGCCTTGGGAGCTAGGGCCTCAGGGTCCTGCTCAAGGACCCCATGAAAGTAGACCCCGGTGGGACTTGAACCGGCCACCTTCCGAACTTCCGAGGGAGAAAAGGACAGCCTCTTACAAGCGCCTGGGGTCTAAGGGTTTTGAACCCAAAAACAAAGACAAAAGCAACTAGCTGACTTTATTTGTAGCCAAAATGGTCACGCCTGCCTCTTGAGGAATGAATAATCCCCCCCTCTTATCCACCACTCTGCTCTGCCATCAACAAATTTTCAGAGCTATTGCAATTTTAAATAAATCCCAGCATAGACAAGAATTTTAATTACACTAGAATTGTTCCAGTATTGCTGGAAGTCTGCACCTCAGCCCATTCCAGTGCATTATTTTATATTTAGACTGAATTTCCCCGATGTGACACTTATCCTTATCGCTGTAACCTCCAGTCATGTTTGTTTTCATACCTTACGCCATCAAGATTATCGTCATGATATTCCCAGTCTAGGTGTAATGAAACATTTCCAAAACACTCAGCAGATGTGTGTCTTAGTGACCCCTAGTCCAGAGGATATATTGGACGGTTGATTATTACAGTTGTCATTTTTCTTTTATAGCCATACGGCATCTTGATTCCAAGTCTCTCAAATCCACCATCATAAGTTTTAATGTTTTTCTTTTACTCTCTCCCTTTTAACGGATAGAAAGTGGGTCCAACCCCCTCAGCAAAGCTGTGCTGCAGTAAATTGCTGTAAATGGCGCCTATACTGTATGATAGTAAGGGTTGCCAAGTGTGCAAACCGGAATCACAAGAGGCTTCCATCCAGAAAGCAAATGCATATCCCTCTATTTTCTTGCGCTTATCCGTGGGCCTTGAGGTTTCTCCCTGCTTGCTTTTACAGCGCAGCCAATTCTGGATTTCTTCAGCCAAAATCAATATTGACTGAAGGTATTTTTTGGGCCCATCAGAGCAGTGCACAAAGCTGTTGAGGCACACATTTATTATGTGATGACTGTTTTATTGATTTAGTTCAAAAGTGACGTATTTATATTTTTTATTATAACCATGAAAACCAGTCATACAGGGCTTTGAAAACATTTGGACCCCTTCTTTTCTTTTTGTGTATATCTCAGAATTGATTGTTTCGGTTCTTCAAAACTACTTGACACTTGGCGAGAGTTGGATTACACCCTGATCACTCTCAGATTCACCTACAGGCAATTTGGAGTCTCTAATTCACCCATAATGACTGTTTTTGTACTGCAGGCGGAAGCTGGAGCAGCTGGGGAGAACCCAAGGAAACACAGAGAGAACATTCATTCAGATGAGCATCACCACTCTCCCATAGATGTCATTTTTGGAGCCATGAACTCTGATCTTTATTGAGGTGAGCGTGGTCTACTGTTCCCTGGATTTTTTCTTTGGATCTCTTTCTGTCTTCCTGAATAAGCCTTCACCGTGTTCACCGGGAAGTTTGGATCCACTTCTGGGAAGGTTCACAATTGTTCCAAGTCTTGTCCAGCTGTAGATTATGTGTATCATGGTTCAACTGTAGAGACCAAGAGCCTTAAGCTGGCTACACACTAGAGGATTTTCAAATCTTAAACGGTTTTAAAAACATGGGAGACCACAGACATGAGGACAGTTTCAACTGATTTTTAACCTTATAATCTTCCAAACGCTCACGCTAGACGATTCAGCCAGACCGCAAGACCACACACATGCTTTATAGTGGGGAATTCACAGAAGTGATTCAACTGACACGAGATCTCACAGAAACTAGCATGACTAAACTTGACTTCAGGACATGGGGGACGATTGATCTCTTTGTCGGTCCTATTGTGATATATCTTGCATGATTGACTGATTTGGCACAGTGTGCTAAAGGCGCCCCACGAACCATCTTCTCCCTTCTGAAAATGGTCTACTAAAGTAATGATGTGACTCAACAGATCCTGTAGTGATCCGGTCTGGGTGGGTCTAGTCCAACTGGAACCTATCATTGCATTTATTGGGTTTTAAAATTCTTTTTTTTTGAGAGTTTGGATGAGTTGCATCAAATATAGAAGAAGCCAGATCAAATACTCTTCATCACGGCTCTGCCCAATAACCACTCATTTTCTTCTTTTTTTTTCGAGCCCTGTTAACTCTTTAAACTCTATGTTTAAAAAGACAACTGAGGAGCGCCTTATGCAGTTTGATTTTGATGCTACATAATTAAACATAGTTGGAAAGCTTACAAGAGAAAGGTCAGCGAAGTGTATGCAGAGAAATGCATCAGTCCAATCCTTTTTCTTTAACCACTTGTTCTTGTTCAGGGTTGTAGGAGGGCTAGAGCCTGAAGCGGCCGACATGGGGCGAAAGGTGGGTTTCAGCCTGATCAAGCGATAACTGGCAGAAAACAGCAATGGGTAGTTATTTTGCAAAAACAAAACACATGTCACACACGAGGGACATTAATTGGTTATTCAGTTCTCCCTGGTGGACAGATTTCAAAATGGTCTTTCATTAAAGTCTTGGCTTCTAGAGGAATGATAACTCAGGTTTTGGCATGTTTTACCGTGTGGAGAAAATTTGAACTGACCCTAAGATCAATACGGACGTGTCTTGATACAGAAATATCAGCAATCAGAACCACAGACTGATTGTCACATCTTTTTTGCTCTCATACTTCCTCTTATTTTTGTATCTCTCTCGTAAAAATATTATTCCAAAGAGTAATTTCAGCCAAATAACATTATCCCCTGCAGGGTCGATTTTTAGGGTAAAAATAAACATTTTTCCAAGAAAAATTGAGTTCCTTTTCCCAGCATTTTTCTAATTTTATTCAGATCAGCTGTGACTTTGATTGTTTCAGTAAACCATAATAGTTGCATAATAAGAAGACCAATTTCTATTTCTATATTCTATTCTATTTGTTCTCTACTTGGTGCATTTCTAGTTATATTGTAATTATAAATATATTGAACAAAACCAACAGAAGAGGACAATTAAATCACCACTATCCTATGTCAATCAATCATTCGCTAAAATGACATGATTGTGACAGACCTAGCTGTGACTCTTTTTGGACAGAACCTCATCTGTGTCAGAAAATGCCACGACTCAGAGCCACACTGCTTTTCTTTTTCTCATTCTCAACGGGTTGTTTCCTTCAGCTTCCTGCGACAAAACTCTTTCTGTGCCAAGAGGGGTTTGCTTTAAAGACCTTCTCAAAGGCTTAATAATGTTCGTTGCTTTGCTGCACGAATGACTGCATTGTTTCGTTGCCGTGGAAGGTATTCTGACAGCACCGCTCCCACTGATTCTGATATTCCCATTTCCAATGGCCGGTAGTCGGGGCATCAGGGTTGAAACAGTAGTATTGTTCTCTGAAGAAATGTGTGTGTGTGTGTGTCAGGTTGAGTTCTTGTCTGGCCCCATGTAGTCTCTTCAGGATGTTTTGGGTTTCTGTGTGTGTCTGTGTGCATGCATGAGTGTGTGTGCATGCACGCCTTACAGCTTTATAAAACTAATTTCCTGGCTGGCTCTTAGAAAAACAGAGTGTGTGTTGGTAATAATACAGGAGACGTGGAAAGAAGGCAGCGCTGTTGATATGAAGGGTGTGTGGCAGCTCTATGATGGATGTGTTGTGTTGGTGTGTGTGGAAGAAATGGGAGGACGGAGGGGAATAGCTGGTGCAGTATGAAGAGAATGCTGATATGGAGATTACTTCAGCATGTAGGTGACTGGCTGGGGTGTGTGTGTGTATGCGTGTATGTGTGTGTGTGTGTGTCAGGAAGGGTGGTTTTGTATTGAGGGAGTAGGTTAAACAGGTCTTTTGTTAACATTCATATGAAAACACCGTGGGTCAGAGAAAATTAATCAAAGTCTAAACTATGAGCCTTCATTCAAAGCCAACCTGCCGTCTTCTTGAACAGACGCTCAAATGTGTTGATTTAAATAGTGTTAATTTAATCGTGTGTCAAACGTCCTCATAGATTTTTAATCATATTCAGTCTGATATAAAAGTGTTGACATCTTAGTTTTTTTTTAACACTTAATGTTATTATTGACATTTAGATCAATCTTCTCATTCATTCATGTATTACATGTAAAATGCTTATTCTGTTCAGGGATGTGGGATTGGGTGGGATGTTGTCCCTGCTGACACTGGGCAAATTGACAGGATTCACCCTGGATAAGTCGCCTGTTCCTCACAGGGCCACCACATATAGATAGACAATCAGTCACAACTACAGGCAATTTGGAGAAGAAGAAGAAGAAAGATTATAATGCCTGGGGAAAAGATTCACCCGTATCAGATGTTTTCTGTCTCTGGGGGTCTGATGCGAATCAGACTCTTAAGGAGAACACACGGAGAGGAGAACGCACGGAGAGGAGAACGCACGGAGAGGAGAACGCACGGAGAGGAGGACGCACGGAGAGGAGAACGCACGGAGAACTTGGGGAGAACGTGCAAACTCCACACAGAAAGGCCCCAGATGAATTAGGACCAATATCTCTATCCTGGTTGTTAACGATTTCTATCCCGTTAAAAGTCTTGTCGTTTCTCTAGATTAGTTGGCGCACAAGGAGTAGCTAATCTCAGATTTTTGTTCTGGCTGGCTCAGTGCAGGACTAATATATGCAAAGTATTTACAGTGTATTGGTAGTTTTATGTCATTTAAAGGGTCTTTACATTCCTTTACAAGTGTTCATAGGTCATCTTTTACATGTTACCCACTGGTCCTCTTTATGCCACTCACACATGCTTTCCATGTTCCAGATAAAAGTGTAATTAGTCTTGGAGTCTGATACCGTCATGCATGCAGAAATTGGACACATTCTTACCCCCTCAGCGGGGTAATGAAATGGAACATTCCTCTCATTGTGCCATGTTGATGTTAAAAGTTGGTCACATCAGAGATTGTCTATAAGATGCAAGGCTTGGTGGGTTTCTGAAAAATTGGAATATATCTTTAAATATGTTTTTGTTGGTTTCTAATCAGTTAAAAATGAAGTTTGTTTTTAACATTAGCCGAACAAAAGCCCTTAACATCTACAGAGGGGACAGGTCCTCTTCCCTGGAGGCCATGTTTTTACCGGTGTCTATCTATGTGATCGGGGTTGTTTTTTCTCTTATTGTGATGCTTATAATGAAGATTGAGCTTGACAATGACTCATGTTTACATGTTTAGGGAGGAGGAAGAGAAGGAAAGGCATAGTCGGCTCTATCTCTCTGTCGTTGAATCATTATGACGTTATCAAATATTAAGCTATTTGTGAAATAGCGTAAACAAACTTGCTACTGTGGTGTAGATCATTTATTGTTGGCATTGTGCCAGTGAATAGCCCTGCCGGGCATCAGTCACCAGGGATTATTCCAAAACACAGTTTTTGGTAAAAGAATGAACTCTTATCTGGAAAGATCCTTCTCCTCCGGTAATGGGTGTTTACAGGTAGTATTTTCTTTCTGATTAGGCATCTTTTCTGAATTCATTCGGAATTAGTCTGTCAATGCAAACCCACCTAATGAAGAAATGCATTGCCTCATAAAACCAACGAAGAAGAAGGAGCTAAATTAGGTGTTTTTAACTAACGATTTTTTCGGTGGGCGTGGGATGACTGCAGATCTCTTTACGAGACATCTCCCTGGTGGTGTTCAGCCTTTGTCAAGCACATTTCTTTCACAGGAGTGAACCGCAACTGGTTCTGGAACAGTTTGGCTTGTAGCAACCTCTGCCCGAGGCTGAGGACAAAGTGCCAATTGCTCTTTGTCCTCAGAGACTGAGGAGGGAAAACTGGTCCCACCAATGGCGCATTAAACATTGCCGTCAAACATGAAAACCTGATTTATGAAACCCACAAGAGGTAAACTGGCATTAAACTGGTCGGCACGGTTCAGGTTAGGGATTTTAACTTGGCAGGCAAGGACCGGCCACACAGCGCAGAAAGATCCATCATTGCCCCGGCAATGGCCAGGGCAATCACTCCGCAATAGTGTGCCACAACCAGTTCTAGTCTGCTCGGAAAGATTCAGCTGCAAAGGAAAAAGAATCCGATCTCCAATGGCATAAATAATGTAAATTAAAATGTCCAGGTGCAGATGTGCAATAGTTGTCCAAGTGACGATGTGTAGTCATTACTTTGGTAATTACATGGTATTACATATGTATTACTTCTTTATTAACCCACTGTTACCACACTATTACCATGTTATTACCGTGCTGTAATTACCAAGCTATTACTTAGTTATTACTTTTGTAATAACACGGTATTACATAATTAATACCCCACTATTACCCCGCTACTACCATTTTACTACCATGCTATAATGTGAAATGCTACCCAATAATCTGACCTCCTAGTAATAACAGCAAGAATTAGTCTCTATGTGCTGCTCAAAGAGAAAAGACTTCACTCTGGAAATGTTTTTAAGATAATACAATGTCTTTTTTTATGTCACTGTAAATATTGAGGTCAACGTCAGGGGTTAATCTCTTAACACCAAATTTGTAGACATTTCTCATTTGTGGAGTCAGACTTATAGTAAACTTTGGGCCGAGTAAGCGATGATGACCGAAACATACAACTTAAAGCTTCCACAAATAGTAGTAGTGTAGTAGTAGTGTACTATTTTAGTAGTACAAGTTTCCGTGGCTCAACTTAATGACTCA
Source organism: Lophius piscatorius (assembly GCA_009660295.1). Classification (NCBI taxonomy): domain Eukaryota; kingdom Metazoa; phylum Chordata; class Actinopteri; order Lophiiformes; family Lophiidae; genus Lophius; species Lophius piscatorius. The sequence continues at coordinate 10,224 of VRLP01007043.1, read as the reverse complement.
TTGAACTTTGCTTGATTAGCAGGAAAAAAGCTTCAATACTTGCACAGGTTATGGTTGATTCTTCAAAAAAGAGGGTTGATGGTCTGCCAATGCTATTTATGATCTCCAGGTGAGGCTAACAATTACCAAAGAAGAATTGGTCTCTCCACCTGGAGAGACCTCACACAGTACAGGAAGTAAAATGGAACTCCACAAGCCCCAAAGTTTCTCCAGGACACCCACCTCTCTCGTGAGTTAGCTGCCCTGACTTTCTATTTCTAATAGACTCATGCATCATGATGAATTACTCAGATCATCATGCCTTTTGCGTTATTTGTGTCACCCACTGAGTCAATCCAAACAATGATTCTGAGCAAACTTACAGGCGAAATGTGGAAAATGTATTGGTATACAGTTGTTAATCTGCAGCAGATGTGAAATGATGTTCTCTTTGTCCTTCCCCGCTTCCTTTTAAATAGATTCAAAAAAGTATTTTATTATCTTTATCTTTGTTTGTTGGCTTTTAGAGCTCAATCATTTCTTCATTGTCTTTCTGCCACTTCAACCTAAAAACACAAAACACCCCCTCTATAGCCAGAGTTCCGCGTATCCGTTCAGGCTATTGACAAACATGGCAGCTCAATTTGGTGGGCCTCATGGAAAGGGACCCGCCTCTCTAGAGATATATAGAGCAACTAATGGTGAAATGCGCAAAAGTGTCCAAGAAAGACTTTTCAGTGCTGGCAAAGTAGCAAGTGGCAGATATCAGGAAAGGTCACACCTTAAGATACAATTTCAAGACCATGGGTCTGTCAACGTGCACCTGTCCTGATGACCCTCTATGTTGCGTCCAGTGCAGTGGGTACCGGGTTCCTCCCACTGACACCTGACTCCCTGTTGGGCCCTGCCTTGGGTGTCTCTGGCCCCGGTTGGCACCGGGGCATGGCGGTGGGTTGTCCTTTGGGGCCCTTCTTGCCCCGTGGCCCTGGGGCTCTTTCGGGGCTCTCCGGCGGTGCTGGTCGATGTGCTTCCTAGTCCCAGGCTTCCTTAGTGTACCTGGGTCACGGGGGTGCTGTGGGCTCTGCGTCTTGGGTGTTCTCGTGGCTTGGGGGGATGGAATGAAGTAATCCGGCTTCTGTTGGACTTTGAAGAGGGCCCTGTGAATTGCTGGAGGTCTGCTGCGTTATCCTGGCCCAACACACCAGCATCTACTACAACCTGATCGTCAGTTTGGATTGGAGCCACAAGTGGCGAGCTAACCAGTTTTTGAGGTCTACCTACGCTATGTGTTCAGTTCTTGGGACTCTTTCAGGCTCTGGGCTGGCTAGGGATGCATGATACACAAAACCACTCAGCGTCCATTAGTGTTACTGCCTGTTTTTTCATCCTTGTTTATCTTGTTTTGTGTTTGTGTGTCACACAAGGTGGATCAGGCCCTCTTTGATGAGAAATAGGTATCTGTTCAAAAGAACTCTCTCCCTCTCAGTGACAAAATGACTTCTTCTCATTTGTTTTATTACGTCAATTCAAAGTTTCCCAAAAATTTAAATTGGAAGTTCCAAGACTTCTTCAAAACAGTATGCTGTTGATTTTCACAGTTAAGGTTCCATTTTATGTAAAATTGATGATGTATGGCTTGGCTTTGGCGTGGCTACACTGACTCACTCGGCATATCCTCCACGGGGTACACCATCATTATAAAGTCTGTGTAATGACCTGATTTCTTTACAAAGGTCAAAGTCACTGTGACCTCACATCCATCACATTCTCTAAATGTGATATCTCAGGAACGCTTTGAAATTTTCTCTTCAAATATGTATTTCATGCACTGTGGGTATCTTCTCTCAATTATTCGCTCATTGGTTTGACTGAGCTGCCCCTTCAGTAGTCTCAATGATGAAGTCCAGCTGCTGTGAGCTGTGCACTGTAAAGTGTAGCAAAACATTCCTTTGTTAATTTCACTCCTGCTACAGAAATGTGAAAAATCCTGCGTCTTCCAAAACTATGACTGCAGTTACTAAGAGCGCGGTTGGCACAAGACCAGTATTATCAGGAGACCTCAGTCTTAAGCAGTATTTTTGCCATTTCTGCTGGAATTTTTATTTGACAAATTGCAGACGTAGGGTCAAAATTACTCGGCAGGCTGTGCAATTACTGCAAATTACTGCTTTCCCCAGATAATAAAATCACGGTATGAATGGTAAGAAATTCAGGCGTAGGGTTTGCTTCACCCCTAGATTGACCTTTAAACTGGGCAAATTGAGTTGAAAATGCTGATGTTAATTCATTGATTTGGGGAAGTTGTTGTGTTTACAGTAACTCACTTAATGTGAGTATGGGGCCAAGCAGGTAGAGAAGGGAGCCCTGGCCAACACAAACAAAAGAGGGAGAAAATTACAAACCAGCCAATTGCAGTTGGCCGTCAGATCTGAGTTTAACCTAAATTACCGGTCTAACCTAAAACATTATCAAGACCGAAAATGGGATTTTCAGGAACTCCCAGCTCAATTTAACATTGGAATTACTAAGGGAGTGCATAAGGAACGCAAAGACTTTCGGCTGGAGGATGAGTGAGAATTCGCGGCTCCGCCTCCTCTGCCTTTATACTCAGTAGGTGCGCCTCTGGCCAATGAGCACTATATAAGGCGGCGAAAGATCAAACGTTAATGATATGTAGAATGAATGAATGAAAACGGGGAAGAGCATGTTCGCGCAGCAGCGCACGCCGGCCCATGTAACAGTCGTCCGGGATTCTCCAGCGCAGCAGTCAGAAAAGTCTAGCATGCAAAAATTATCCAAATTGTTCAGGACATGCTCTGAAGTTGACCAATTGGATAACAGCAAACACAGCGGCAACTAGATCCATGGATGTCACTGGTACAAGTTGGAACAACGATAAAGGAAGTCTGATTAAAATGTGGAAATGATACTCCTCAAGTTCTCTTTGAAAGATAATCTGAGTCCTCTTCGTGACATCAGGACCATCGTGGAAGACAAAAGTAGAATATAGTCTGAACCTAACATAGGTATCATAAAACCTTCATTAAAAACAGTTGTTTCTGAAAAAATCTATTTGCAATGCCCTTTTCACAACCTGACCCACTGAACAGTCACTTGGACTTTGCAATGTCACGACCTGAAAATCTGCTATGCATGTTTCAATTGGACAAAAATAAACGATTTGACAATGACATCCCCCGTTTAACAATAGGCACTTTATTTGAGCACCAAATAACACAAAGGAGCCTTATTTTGAAATGTCAATCTTACACGTACATTCCTCAAGTTATATCAAATGTTTCTAAGCGTAGAAGAAGAATTGCACTGAACAATATCCACATTCACAGAGAAGTAAGCGGCGTGTTGCACAACAATGGCCGTTTTACGAGTCCAGCTAGGGTGAGAAAGAAAGTACGTGTGAAATTTCAGGTGGAATGCAGAAGTTTGAGACAGTGGGCCCTTGTGTCTAGGGTTGATTCTTCAACCTCTTGAGGAGCAGAGAGAATACAAATTGGCCAGATGAAGTTGAAGCTTTACCTTTAAGCCAGATTCTCATGTTTAACTTATGCAGGTGCAGGTAATCCATCTCCAGTGAGTCAATAAGGCCTTAATGTGTATGTGTGGCATCGGTTCCTGCTCACTCTGAACTTTTATTGTGTTTGTTTATATATGAGATCACAGCTGCAGGCCTCTAAAGGATGATTAATTATCTCTTGCCTCATCATCTCATCTCTTCTAGTGTATTTTTTCCCTCACAACTTTAATATTAAAGTGGCAGCGTATAAAATTTAGTGGCATAGAAAGCCCCAACTTATAACTTATATAGCATCTCAGAAATTCTAGATACTTTCAAACATCACCATGTCAAATTCTGTGACATTTTTGACAACATATTTGTGCAAACTGAGCCTTTTGAACTTAAAATATCAAAAAAACTGAGAATGTGTCCAAATCCTATTAACAATCCCTGCTAGGATAGAAACGTTATTTTCATGCTCCTAAGCGTTTGTATCCCAAGTGGCCTTCAACTGTTATAATGGTGAACCTTGAGCTCCTTGCCTGCCAAGTTGAAAAGAGTTTGCCAGGAATAACTAATTGGTTTTTTGAGGTCTTTCTTTCACAAGTGATTGGTTTTTCTGTTCAGAATACTGCACAAACTGGCAGAACAACATGGCGGCATGCTTGGAACTGGACCTTCCCCCTCTGGAGGTAAAAAGGACTTTTTCTAAGCCAAAACTAAAGAGAAATCAATTCTTGGTTTCAGCTGAATATAAACTAAAATCAACTAACCAGGCTTATACTGCAATTCCTGACAGCAAAGACATATCTGTGAAAAGTCCTCAATCCACCGCATGTTAAAAGCGTCCCCCTTCCTTAAATTGAGTGTCTAGTTACAACCGCAGTATTTTTCATGAAAAACCTCCGTGAAGTGAGTAAAATATTAACTCTTAGAGTGAAATATGTCACTAGATGGATCTCCTTGAGTCCATTCATATGCACCAAATTTGGACTACTTCAGATCAATAGTTGCAAAATTATGGCTAAAAATCTTTGGCGATAGAGCTCCCCCTAGTGTCCGAAATATAGGACCAACGTTTTTCCTAAAATCAATCCAGTTCTTACTCGCTCTTAGGTATTTGTGGGTATAAAGTTTGAAGATGATCCAGGAATTTTTATTTTTTTAGTTTAACAGTGTTTTTCATAAGAAACACCCAATACTGGGTCAAATATTAAGTATTAAAGTAAAAAAGGAGATGTAAATATTAATATTATTCAAAGAGATAACATCACATTTTCCAGATTGCTCCTTTAAGGTTAAAGACCACAAAAGAACAGGTATGCAAAATAAGTTCTGTTAAGTCATTATGAAATTCCTGAAAACTTCTGGAGGGTTATGGTCTGGATTGTATTTATACTCTTTGGCTGTATTTGCAGAGTTTGAGAAATTTGATTAAACGGCTAATATCTTTTTCATTGGGCTTTCACCAAAGCTGGCAACGGAAAGGCAATTTAATTGGTCGATCTATGCCTGTAACCTGGTCCTGATGAATTAACAAGGTCCACCTCAACGCCAGCAACTTCATCTCACAGCTACAGGGATATGTAGTGTTAATCAGCAGAAATATTTGATTGTATATTTAAATACACTCTTGAATTATTTAACAAGCATGTTTTTTTCAAAACCACAGATGTTTCTGGGATCTGATATGGAGGGAAAAAGAATCGTAATGTGTTGAAATTGATTTAGTTGCACCCGGAGGAGCCAGTTTAGTACATGCCCCAAAGAGGTCATGTTTTCACAGGTGTCCTTTTGTTTTCCGTTTCGTCAGCAGAGTTACGCAAAAAACTACTGAAAGGATGAAACTCGTGATTGGAGACGAGTCGTCAGCCAAAGTAGACTGGCCAAAATTGTGCCGCAAATCCAGTATTTTTTTTCCCTTTCTAAAAGGCATTATAGGAAGTCTAATATTTTCTTTAATTTCTCAGGGAATATTACATTTATCTTAATGGAAAAAAATACCAAGCATATTTAAGTGGCTGGAATTCATAAATCCATACAATTTTAAAAAGTTAAATCCAAATCCGCCTGATTTAAAAATTTGACGGTTGCTAATCTAGTAACCTTGAGTTTTGGTTAAAGGGCTCAGAGTTTGAGTTTGGATAAGACCTTATTTAATTAAATGGGGCAAGAGGGACGTGCTCTACTGTGTGACATTCCAGTTCTCAGCTCTTCCGTTGGTTTCCTCGGGGAACATAGCAAATTCCATTTTACAGATGAAATATGGAAATCTGACCTAATGGATATTGAATTCACAGATGACATCCATAATAGTATTTTATCTATATTATTAACATGATGCTAAAGTCTCAGCTGCAGCTACCGCTACATTTCAATCAGGAGACACAAATGAATGAAGGAAAGATACGTGTTTATTAGAAAATACGATATGGATAATTAGTCTGTGAGAAAGTCTTTGTTGCTCAGACTCTTCAAGGAAATCGGGATCGAAGAGCCTCTGCTTTGAGCAACAGTTGGCAAATACCTTTCCATTTTGGGGCTAAAATGGTATCACGTATGACCAGCTGATGGTCATAGAAATTGGAATTTATGATCAAATATCAATTTATATTTTGGACAATTTGCCTATAATTGAGTCTTTTTTTTATTTTGATGTCAGTTGATAAATTCAAAGGTTGTAAAACACATTACCTGTTCAGAGAAATGTGGAAAGAGAAGAACACTCGAAAATGAAACTGATGTATTATTATGGATAATATTTTATTACTATTTTATTGTTATCATTTGTGTTTATAATGATGACGATAAACTAAATGAATTATTGATGAAAACACTGTTTTCTGTTGTATATATATAAATATTACAATAGATAATCATTATTACACATGAACAAAACTCTGAACAGCTGGAACGTATGTAAATATATTTTTATAGGTTAAAGTTGCTATTCCTGATTCTGTTTGTTTGTGACTATTATATTTTCATCTTAGGTTAACTTAAATTGTAATAAGTTACTTATTTTGAAGGACTGGAGCCCTGCTAATATATTCATTATTATGTTAATTATTTATTTTTGTAATTTCAGGTTAAAGATTTTTTTATTTTTTTAAAAACTAATACATATATTTATTTGGTGACTCAGAAGTATTTGTTTTATTCATTAAATTGTTTTTGTTAAATATATTCTACCTTTTTGTATTCAACACAAATGAACGCTTAGGGCACCAATTTGGCTAAGGGCGACCTTGATGCCGTGAAACTATATCATTTTTTTGATTTGAAAATGGTAAACATGGAGTCTAGGATGGGAGCTCAAATGGAACACAGATCAAAGCTTGTTTACATGAGGTTTGTATTTCACAATGATTCACCGCATCTTTCTTTAGGTCCAGTGGAGTCAAAATAACAGCCAACGTGTCTGACTCCAGGAGGGGAATCTAAAGTAACGCTATAATGTGGGAATAGAATTCAAATCACGCTCTTGCCCTTAAACCATGTCTGTACAAATCTGCACATACAGACACGCAGGCAGGAGAAGAGGCCGTTTGGGCATAATTCCAGACTTAATTGTCAGGATCATCTGTTCTTTGAGAAAACAACAGTTTAAGGGCGCTTTCATTTCTGCAAGTCTGAACAGAGGTTATGGTTTTTGTAACGCTTGTTTTCCTTTGATCTGTTTCGCTTAGGTTTCACATTGCATCTTGCAGATTTGCCACAATAGGCCTACATCCTGTCTTCATCATCTACATCGTCTCTCTATACATAGTGATTATTATTGTTGTAGATCACCATGTGTCTGACATTATCTCTCGCTCTCTACAGTTGACATTGGATTTCCAATTGTTTTTTCTCTTCTTTTGTTTATTGGCTATGTTAGCGTGCAGTTGGTCTGAGTCAGTGGTGTAGTCTAGTTTAACCTAGTGGGTATACTCGGATTTTCCCCCTCCTGACCTTGTATACTCCCAAATGCATCACAACGCTCACTAACGTACACAGTATGCCTCCACAAATAACTTAGAGCAATCTGAAAGACTGGTTATGTGTTATAAATTGACATAATGCATGTCCATTTATGATAAGCAACACAAGACATTTACAGCTGAAGAAATGGGAGTGATTTTCTACTGTTAAGTGTTCATCACCATCTCACTCAGCCTGTGACTGACCTTTAGCCTTCGATGTTCTATGAATGCAGTCCCTGAAGCACTGGTTTAACAGCTGGCAATTGTCAATGCACATTTCAGAATGCAAACTAATGGAAAGAAGAATAGGCGAATGAGTTTTACTGCAGTTTTGATAATGGATATTCCTACAGTTCTGTCACAAACACTCAAAAGAATATTATAAACTTAAAAGTGAGGACACAAAAAAGTGGGATATATCTTCACAAGCAAAATGATAGCATGTTTACTTCCAAAACCATGACTAATAAACATGATCATACAAGTTGTCCTTTTTATAGCTATATTAGCATAAGACCTGCTGAACAAGGCAAAAATCCACTCAAATGTATTTCAAAATCTTCAGACCCTGGCTAACAAATGCATGAAAAGCTCTAATTATGTGACAACTATTGATATCTAACGTATCAAATAGTAATTTAATTGTGTAAAATACTGAGATCAATGCACATGCATATAGTAATTAACCTTATTCATGTCAATTCTTTATACCAGATTTGCATGTTTTTATGCAATTTACCGAATTTTTTGTTTCTCAACTCTGACTATCTTTTATCACTGTATATCGTATATAGGTGTTCAAAACATTGCATTCTGATGATTACTGTTGTTGGCATGGACACACGAACACACACACACACGCACACACACACACACACACACACACAAACACATACTAACAGCTGTAGCAGTAGTATCTCTTCCCTTCTCCCGCATCTATTAATCAACCAAACTACACATTAGTGGAGTTAGCTGGTTGTACATACAATTCAATATACAAAATAATCTCCTGTTGTCACGGTTAAATTCATAAAATGTATATGTGACTTTGACTGACCAGGTATGACGAAAGCATAAGTATCCTTATCAGGTAACGCTACCATACCATCTTCCTCATCAGAGTTATCAAAATGAAGGCATCATTTTTATGTTTGTATTCATATCCATTTTTTAATTGCATAATTTATTTATATATATGTAAATATAGTTATTTACATTAACTTTACCTCAATTGTATGACTGTTTGTGGATAATTACAAACCTAAACTATGTTGAACTATCTTAGATGAACTGAATCAAGTCAAAATAAGTCAAAATGACTATAGGTCACTGAAAAAAGCATGGTTTTGTGGATAGGCTAACTTTATAGAGCAGAGCTGATAGCGCAGTGGACGGTACCCGCTCTTTCTCTCTCACTGTCTTCATCGCCTTCTCATTGTACTCATGTCCTCTTATCCCTTTTTCTCCCAAAGCTCTGGTTATCTGACTCTTTTTATTTCTGTCTGTGTCAAAGAAGGAAGTAAAGTTAACTTGTAAGCTAACAAGCTGTAGCTACTTCATCTAAGTCAACTAGCTGACATCATGGCTGATGAGTTCTGTTTAACGTAGCAGAAAACTAGCAGGAGCTATTTATCCAACTATACCTTTCTCACCAGCTCCGGTTGATGAAGCTGACTGTCTCTTTTGTTTCTGTCATCAGAGAACAGTGGTGAAGAAAGAGTTGGGGTCAAGATGATTCATTGCGCCCCCATACACACACAGTCACAAGATATGACAATGTTACTCATGTAAGGAAATGTATCATCTTGACGTTGAACAATGCTGACATGATGGAGTGAAAAAACATATATACATTGCGTATCCTAGAGACCAGGTGGAAAGGCAGCAAGCCTAATAGCATCGGAGGAGGGTACACACTGTTGTATCATGGTGTGGATAGGAGGAGAATTGGGGCAGGGTTGATCCTGAAGGATGACTGTGAAGAGTATTTTGGAGGTGAGGAAAGTATGGGAGTGTTGAGTATGAAGACAGAAATGTTGAATTGAAGATGTGATGATGAAAGTTTTCGCCCGCTTATGCCACCCAAGTTTGTTGTGAATTTGAGGAGAAAGATATTCTGGAGTGAGTATCATGAAATGATGGAGAGTATTCCCCGGGAAGAGGGAGAATGGTGGTCCAAGCGGACTTCCAACGGGCATGTTGGTGAAGGGAACAGAGGAGAACAGGAGGTGATGAGAAGGTATGTGATAAGATAGATAGATAGACAGACAGACAGACAGACAGACAGACAGACAGACAGACAGAGGTGGAGGTATACACTAGGGAAAAGAGGAATGAAAGTCAGTCACAGCGAGACAGAATACATGTGTGTGAATGAAAGGAAGGCAGATGGAACTTTGAGGAAGCAAGGATTAGAGGTGAAGAGGGTGCAGGAGTTTTAATACTTGGGGTCAAATGTTCAGAGCAATGGGGAGTGTGGGAAAGAGGTGAACAAGCGAGTGCAGGAAGGGTGGAGTGGGTGGAGCAGCAGGAGTGAAGGGAAAGGTTTACAAGATGGTAGTGAGAGCACTTCTGCTGTATGGTTTAAATACGATGGCACTGACCAAAAGACAGGAGGCAGAGCTGGAGGTGGCAGAGATGACGATATTCAGATGTTCTTTGGGAGTGAGGAGGAGAGACAAGATCAGAAAGGAGAACTACAGAGGGACAGGCCACGTTAGATGCTTTGGAGACAAAGTAAGAGAGGCCAGACTAAGATAGTTT
>VRLP01007042.1:0-24314 GCA_009660295.1 Lophius piscatorius | reverse complement strand
TATATATATATATATATATCTATATATATATATAGATATAGATATATATATATATATATAGATATAGATATATATATATATATATAGATATAGATATAGATATATATATATATATATATATATATATATATATATAGATATATATATATATATATATATATATATATAGAATAGAAGATATAGAATAGAAGAAAATAGAATAGAAGAAAATAGAAGAATTCAATTTTGATTGTCATGTCTCGTATATTACCATGATATGCATGTAGTATAAATGCATGTTTAGTTTTTCTGATGCAGGAAAATAAAAAACAAAAACAATTAGACATTTATGTTTCTGGTGTAACGTAACAGTAAGAGGATAGTCTTATTTCCAGTGAGTGAGAAATCAATGCATTTCAATTCAAACCCCCTGCTAGTGGACCTGTCCTAAAGCCATGGCCCTGAAAAGAAAAAGTTAGAGAGAGAAGGCGGGAGAGAGGGGTTATTGGTGGTAAATGGGGCATGAAGCGCACCATCGTGCAGCACAGAGCAGCTCCTCTGGCAGTTTCGGCTTCTGCCATATTGTTGTGCTAAACGTTGCCCATACGGCAAAGAAGAGGGTTGACGCATGAACTCAAAGCAAGTAAATTTCTATCTTTCCACACATTAGTTGCCTCATTGGTTTTCAATCGAAGTCAACAGAGCTCAAAAGAAGCAGAGTTGACAGAAGGGAGAGAAGGAAGAAGGGAAGGGAAGGGAGAGTAGAAAGGGAGATAGAAAAGGATGATAAAAAACCTCTTTGCTGCAATGGATTGGAAATGATGCTTAAATCACCACGTTTCAAGTCTGTTCTTCTCTTTAAAATGCAAACCAGGCAAACTGAGACAAATTAAAATAATGTGCAAATATTGTGTGCTGAAGGGGTATTTATATTCTTAGCACCAGGGTTTCAGCTGAATCTATTGAGGGCAGCGGGCGGTGCTGCACTGGAGGTAAAGCTCCAGTAACGTTGAGGTGGACGGAGGGGGCACTCGTTAGGTTAGAACAGGTCAGACCAATCTGACTTGAGGGTGGGAAAAGCACATGACAAATGCTGACCTCTTTGCTTCAAAGCACACATTCACATGCGTACATACACCTACAAGTCCACTTCCTTTCCCTACAGGCAGTCTTATGTCCATCTATCTTTCAAGCCAGTCATGCAACCAGCAGAAAACACGTTTCATTTCCTCTTTGTGAGCAGGGGCTAGGCGTCACGCTCCTTCAGTCCTGGTCAGCATGAGCGGTGGCCCATCAGCTCCCTGATCAAAGAGTGGAGTGAGCCTAGGGAAGCTCACTGACTGAGGCTATAATTAAGACTGAAGTGATGTTTTAATGACTCAGTACGAGTGTCAGGCTGCCTGAGGCTGAGCTCTGGCTCCTCATATACGGAGGGAAGGGGTGACATAACTGCAGCCATGTAATAACTGCAGGAATGCTCATCAAATGTGATGAATATAGCAACATAAGAAGTGCTATACATTAATTAGGCTGAGAAATGTTAAAAATGTTTGTTAGACAAAATTCTACACCACAATTCCTGTATCCACGTGATCAAATATAAAAGATGCTGCAAATTCTATAAAGCAAACTTATGGATAAAGTAACCAGATGACAACTTTTTATAACTGATCCTGTAATTAACCTACCGGCAAATCAAAATATTAAAAATTATATTATTTTCAATAAGTAGTTGTGCTCGCCATTTTCTAACACAACCTACACCGCAAATTCAAGATATCACAAGAAAGAATCTAGAATCACTGGAGTGTTTTGATGAGTGTTCATTGTCCTATTGACTGCCACAAATAGCAAATACAACAGAAGAAGTGTAACCACTACATCAATGCAATAAACTGGTGCGTACTAAAATTGTCCTATATACGATCGTATAAAGATTAGAGAAGGTCGCTGATGTTTCCTTGGGCACATCTTCATGTAACTTAATGCTGCCAGATGTAGGTGAGTAAATTAAAAAAAAAAAAGTAATTGTGCTGCAGGCAAGATGGTTTAGGGTTATCAGGAAGGATACAGTGGTAATCATAGAGTAACCTGAACTCTGCTGGCTCTTATCTACAGGAGAACATATGAGCGACCATTTGGACATTTCCTAGTCTGACTGTGTTTAGCAGAGAGGGGCCTTTGTACCACAGGTGGGAGGCATTGGGAGGTATGAATAGTTGAGGTCCGCCCTGAGCCCTTAGGGCTGTAACTGGAGGAGAGAGAGGCTGATACAGAGAGGAGATACTTAGAACAAGGTGACCTCTTTCAGATGTCTGAATCTATCATAATGGTTTGAACATTTGGGTGAGAAATTCCCTTTGCTGTGTTAAATGGCATCTAAATTTGGGTTTAAACTCAGAATTGTACTTAAATATTGGAGATCTTGGTGTTGTGATTTGCCATAAAGGTCAGTCATTGTGGCTACGGACAATAATTCAATTATTCCAGCTCATTCAAAGTTCAAATTATTGTTTCATACCCAGGTAATTTAAGGTAACTTCAGACCCCTCCACCACTGATATTTCATTGTATTTAATAGTATTAATCGATTCAATATTGGAGTAAATTGTCCAACACAAAACCCTTGAATGAAATCAGTTACACAATACTACATCGTGCATCGCTATGCTATTGAGTCGGTTTGTTTCATTCTTTTCAAAACATTTCTCCACAGGCCGATCACTAAAGAGGCAGCAGAGGGGTGGGAAAGGGATGGAGAAAGAGTGTGAGAGATAGAGGTCTGTGAGTTACAGTTGCCCTGTCCCTGCATCTCCACTACAGCAGTGCGGGACCCCTCGCCTCCATGTGACACCCAGTCCATTGGGGACTCATCTGTCTGGCGCCCTGTCTTTGTACTTTACTGTTACTGGTGACATTTTGGTGTCACGGTGTCACAATGAAATGGTTCCCCTCCCACGTAGCAGCCCGCGGCGGCGCAACTTGTGGAACAATGAGGTCCCGAGGAGTTGGGGCTGGAACTCAGGAGGCCCCAGCTGGGCGCAACGCCCTAACCCTTCCCCCTCCTTGGCTCCCATGAAATCGGGAATTAGTCGAAGCGTTGCTGACGACAAGTCAGTGTCTGTGTGTCCCAGGCTCTTCCCAGGGCCTGGCATGGACCCGGGGTTAGGAGAGACAGAGACACAGACACATCAGCCAAGGGATGAGAGTTTGAGGGTCATCGGGGGCAACCTGTACGTACTGCTTTACCCTCTGACCCAAGCTGAGATCAAACTCACCCATGGCTCTGTGGGAGAATGAGACGTGCTTGTTTCTGATGGGACTGGGATGGGTCAGCAGAAGGGACAGGAGCCTCACTGTCATGTTATTTTTTACAGTGTCTCCAAAAGTATGATGGCTTTTTAAAGGTAGAAATACCAGTGCGCACTGTATGTGAGTGAGAGGAGGTCAGAGGATATCCTTTACTGGACTAAATATTCACATGTAGAATTTGCAGAGCTGTTATCTGTATCTGTATAGGATAACAGATGTTCTGGGCAATTTCGGTTCTAATTTCGCTATTCATTTTAACAAAAGATTGCATCATGCAGTTTTGACAGAATCCATACAAACTATTTTAAGAACAGATACTTATCTGAAGACAACAATGACTGTCCAGATGTTCAGGCGATCGAAAACTCTTCTGGTGTTCATTTTCTTTTCTCCAGTATAAATATGTGCTATTCAGCTTGTACAGGTTCTCGAAAAATGGAATCAGTGACTAAGATTGCAAAAATTAGTCATTTTTGTCAGTAAACCTAAAATAGAGCACAAGAAGTTATTGTAATCAAAACAAGAACCTTCTCGGTAGTGAAGTTCTGACTGTTCATAATACTCTACAGCTCCATTCATCCATCGTCTATTATCGCTCATTTTTTGCAGGACTTTGGGCGACAAATTCCAACCAAGCTGAAATTCAGCAAAGACGTATGCAATAAAAATATTAAGAATTATTTAGTAAGTATTACGTCAAGTTTACTGTAAGCACATCGCACTCCAAAGGTGGAGTGAAGGGGTGTAAAGCGAGAACAAAGGAAAAGTACAAAGCAGGATTCTTTTTAGAAATTTGTACATACGCCACTTTGAACAAGTCTTACCTGAGGTTTCTCCAGGATGCCAGACTCATAGCTGTAAACAAACATGATTAAGAAAATTTCAATGTAAATATAATTTACATTTAAATAAAGACAAATAATGGTAAGTTAAGATGATAGAAACATTGCTACACACCTAATATGCATGAGGTTGGCGTCCATACTCCAGGGGGCACGTGGAGTGACAGGCACAGGGATCCCATGTTTCTATGGTATGACAGAGAACACCATTGTGTTATCACACAGTTTGGCCAACAACCCAAGAAACTTGGAGTGCAGACTATTACGGTAATATCCATCTGGCTGGAGAACTTTGAAAAAAAGGAACTGATCAAAGAATTTATTGGTGCTGACTTTTGCTATGGTGTGTCAGTATGACTAAAATACGTCTCTTCACCTGGCCTTTTCTATAAGAGCCTGAAGTGAGAACAGCGAAGGCAACAATTACATATATTTTCCTCTTGTTGAAATGGAAGGACAATTTATTTCAGTGTATTTAGTGCTTTAAAATTGAGTAAATCAACAAGCCAGCAAGAAATTCATGTTGTTGAATGCCGTTGCCGCCCTCTAGTGGAGAAAAACTGGTCAGAACCTCCTCCATCGTTTTTAAGTCATGCACTGGTCCTGAAACATTTGTTTGTTGTGCCTCAGAATGTAAGATCCATGCAGAAGTTTATGGAAATAAAAGTCAGTATTGTAGCTTCAATAAATTAGATTTATTTCCCAAATATAATTTAATTCATTAAAATCACTCCAATTTTTTTCCCCTGAGTGACAATTCCACCAAATTCTAAATTAATGATAAAGCAAATGTCTTTTGGTCTGCTTGCTAAGTAATTGTAATAATAATTGGTATCAATAATGACATTAACATTAAGTGGGTGGATGAACTGTACTTCAATGTTTGTGATTTCGAGATTATCAGGCTGATTGAATTACCTGAGCAAATTCCAACAGATCTTTTCTCCCTTGGAAGCGGTTGTAGAACTCAGGGATCCTCCATGGTGCGATGATCTGAACAAAAACCCAAAATAACACTCTTCACTCAGCTGCAATAGCATTATTTCCACTATGGTTGTGTGTTGGCAAGAATTTGTAAAAAAAAGTTTATAAATCACAGTACAGAGGTCACAAACAAATATATTTGGATAAGCAGGGTTGGGAGGGTATATTTTGCTTATTTGAAAATATACTGTGATGAAATTATCAAGTACCTCTTCAAGATTGCATAGAGTAAGCTAATTCAATTACAAAAATATTAAAGTAATGCAATTTTACTGCTTTACATTACTTTTGGATTTCCTCAACAACAAATATGCAAATAAACATGTATTGATATGATGTTTTAATATCAAGCATATTCTTTAAGAAAACACAACAATGGGACATTTGAAAAGCAAACCTGGAAAGAATTTTAGTATCTTAATGTGTCCTGATCTCAGGATTAAGAAAGAAAAATCTAATTTTCATTATTATACTATATAATATACACTAACCTAATTTGTTTGCTTCTGAAGGTGCACCCGCCGGAGTGAAATGAGTTGAATAGATCTGCAAAGTGCAGGTTCATTTTCCTCTTAAAATATCATTTGTGGGGTGAAACTCTTGTAACCTACTAGTAATTAATTTAAAGAGTTATTGATAGTACATTTATCATATCATACTGCAATAATTACTAAAGTTTAATTGTATCCAGCAAAATGAATGATCTCACTGGGGAACTGACTTTTGAAGACACTGTCAGTATGTCATATATCCATAAGGGCTAAAACAAAGAGAAATAGTATTTTGTCATACTGTCATACTTTTCTGTACTAATTGTTATCATGATGCCTTTATTTTGGCTCTAATTAAATGTTTCTGTAGTCTCTTTCTGATTGTATGAAGAGTGTTTAATGAGCATCAGTAACTGTTATTTAAAGATTTTCTTGTCCAGATGCAGTTAGTCAGAACATTTGACTGATCCTATTGCTGATGCTAGTTAATAATCAATACTAGTTAGGTTAATTGGAATCATGCTGGGCTTCTAAACTACTAGGAAGTGGCACTGTAGCCCTTAAGTTACTGCTCCAATCCAGAGCTCTGTCACATGTAAAACCAGGATAGAGACTTCAATACATCTGGTGCAGGGACTGGTAATGTATTGTTGTTTATCATGATATTTTAATGTAATTATGCTAATATATCAATTTTAATGAATGTAAATGCAATATGATTACATGAAAGTTTGCCACATCAACAGAATACAGCGAACTTCTGGTTGTATCCTAATTATTAAACACCATTTCATAATATTCCACTACCACCCAAGCAGAGCGATTTATTGGTTCACTACAAGCAAGTCAACATATTGTTTTAGGCCTGTGTTTCTTTGTTTTCACACCAGAGATGAGTGCATATGACATGTGTCACATGGTCTTAAGATAAAAACACAAAACTACTATCCAGCAGTCAGTTGTTTAACACAACACATAATGAACCTGTACGGTAAAACTTTACAGGTGGGTTATACCTGCAAAGAATAAATGCAGTATCACAATACTCAAGTGTATACATTTTTTATTTGACTCCTGATTTCAACAGATGTTGTGTAAAACAATGCAAGCCATATGCTCCATACGCTCAAGCAGTAAACTTACCTTAACATCTGGAAAAAGGGCGTAGCATGCAAGCTCAAAACGGATCTGGTCATTGCCCTGAAAGACACAAAGGATCGGGTCTTTGTACCACAGTTGAAATGTGTTCAAATTCATCTGTAATTTGACTGAACTAACTTTTGTCTGTCAAAATGAATAATACCTTTGCTTTAATCCCAAAGCCAAAGCAAACACATTACACATTGACTTTCTAACAATTCGCAGTGATGTTTTCCTCATGTAGATGTCTGGTGACACCGGTCGGGACAATGTCCTACAGTTTTTTGTGTTTCTTTCTTTTCATTGTCTTCACTATCGGTACAAAATACTATAAAGAGGGAGGAAGATACAGTGTTTTAAATACCACAAATATAAAAAAAACTGCAGAAATGACTCATAGTTTAAAGTGTTTTCAGATATTGTGGGAGGGAGACAGGTATTATGTGGTATCTGTCTCCGTCTAAAGGCCAAACATAGCCACTCCACAAGTCGCAAATAAATTTGGAGGGGTAATAAAAAAAAAAAGAGAAAGATATTGTAAAAAAAACAAAAAAAACGTGTTATATAAAAGACGTTTAAAAAAATGTATGTCTATGGGTTATCCTCAATCCCAATCTATCCGTATTTCTATCCAATTAGAAATATAATTCTACATTATCTATGAGAAACTTGATAACGTAGATTAAACTTTTGTCCCACAAGCATAGCTACAGTTTGCACAACAGTTTATATCAGTGATTCCTAAAATGTAGAACTCAGCCCTACTGATGGGCCACTAGACAGTACTTAAATCACCATATTATTTACTTTTTATAAAGTAATCAAAACTAATAAAACAAGATATATATATATTGACCCATTTTTAATTCAGGTTTTCTTCCCGTTCAATGTTTTGTTTTTGTTCATTTCATTTTACTCTATTTTAATTTAATTTGATAATAATTTGATTATTTTTTATTTTGTTATGTTTTTTGTTTATTTTCTAGGGAGAGGGAAATACTTCATCATGGTTGAATGTGTTGATACACAGAACACTTTTTTAGATTCCAAAATGGGTAGAGACTTTCTTCAGTTCAGGAACAGGATTTATATTGTAACTAGTGGTTTCGGTCAGTCGGTAAATGAATCACTTACTGCAGTGGTGAAACTGGACTTGATTCTCCGTCGTAAGATAAAGGTGTATTCTCTCAAAATTTCTTCCACCACTTTCTCATTCATTTTAATATTTAATTTGCCATTAATGACATAAACTATTTCAAACCAGACCAAACAGAAACACTAAAACGGGAAAATAGTTGGAAGTCCTTTCATTTTTGCTTATTAACATCAAACATTTTATCCTCTTCCAAGCTCTATGCGCTCAGGATACTGGTGTCAGTCATCAGACTTATATAGAACTAAGGATGCTGCAGGACTTTATCCTATCGTGACCTGCAAAAATCTCCCCATCGATTACAGACAGTTTGTGGAGGACTTTAAATTCATGCTAAAACCTTTACTTTACTCCGAGTATTAAGTAGTTCTCATCCTTTGATACCTCAGTTTGTGTACCTACTGGCACTCCCTTCACAACGTGACAAGTCTTAACTAACGCAGGTAGATTTTATTTCATTAAGAAAACAAAACATTCAGTTGAAACAGTTCCAGTTTAAACATTAGAGCAGTCCCCAGCATGACATCTCAATAGAAGTCATTCGCAGAAGTTAAATAGAAGATAAGAGGCTGTAGGGTTATAATTATGTTGTGTCTGTTCTATTTGAAATAATCTTCCCGTTGACAGACTGACTCATTTTAAACTATTTGTTATCCAATGTTCAAATAGTGCTCATCCTTTTATCCTCAGGCCCTGTGTGTCTGTCGTATTGCTATAGCAGGTGAGTTTCGGTCTCAACTAATTAACCTACGCATTTATAATACACATTTATCCTGTCCATTATAAATCAGTAAATAAACTTCCTGATATCCACTGCATTGATGAGCTTTTTTTTCCGCACAAGCTGATCAACTGTGTGCATCTCTCCCCTTAGTTAATCTGTCCGCTTGTATTTTCAAAGAGCCATTTCGAAATGAATGTTAAACTTGCAGCATAACAGGTTAAAGACGGTGTAAAACATCTCAACAAGCCTGCATGTGGGTTTAAAGATCTTTAAAACAAGATATATTTCTGCATTTCTTTCACATGGTCCTTTTAGTACATTTTTTTGATAATAGTGAGTAATATTGAATCCTCATTAGTCAAAGTGCACCAATACTAATACAAAGACAAATACAAAAAATTTAAGGCCTGTAAATTATAAAATAATTTACATTCAATTGCATTTTAGAGACTCTTTCATTTCATTCAGGATTAAGGAACAGTGCATGGTATAAACTTTATACCATAAAATATATGTTTTTTGTGATAACCTCTCTTTTTTTGTGATCACCTCTCTTTGCTTTGCTTTAAAGCAAAGCAAAGAGAGGTGATCACAAAAAACATATATTTTCTTCTTTTGAATAGAGGATGAGAGACAAGAAGGAAATCATACTTTCTAGAGGGGGTTAGTATTGGAACACTTCTAGAAATGATAAGATTCCTGGCTTATTGTTCCCATTTCAAAAAAAATAAAAAAAAGTCGAGCAAGCAAATGAGTGGGATTGAATATGGACGAGACATAGTTAGCGAGAAAATGCTTAAAAAAGACTAGGGTATTCTTGAGGAACTGACACACAGCATGTAACTACTACGTTCAAACTGCTGCTCCAAAATATTATTACTATGACACAGTTTTGCTCAGGTTCCTTCCATTTCTTTTTGATAGTCACATTATGTTTCTGCGCCTTGATTGGTGTCCACCTGTGGTAAATTCAATGAGTGGAATAGAAGATGCACACCTGTCTATATAAGCTCACACAGCCGACATTGTGACTAGGGCAAAAACCAAGCCTAGAGGTCGAAGGAACTGCCTCTAGATCTCAAAGTCCAGATTTGGTTGAGACACTGACCTGAGGAACACTTCTAAAAAAACTTTTGCTGATTGAAGATTTCCCAAGAGCTCAGAATAACCAGGACTCTTCGTAGAGCTGGTAGCCTAGCTATCAGACCAATTGGGAGAGAAGGGTCTTAGTAAGAGAGGTTACCAAGAACCTAATTGTCACTCTGGCTGAGATCCAAAGACCCTGCGTGGAGATAAGAGAAACTAGCAGGAGATCAACCATCACTGAACCATCCACCAATCTGGGTTTTCTCCTTAGTGAAAGACACAGGCCAGTCTACACGGAGGTTGCTTCGGAATGGCACCTTAAGGACTCTCTGACTTTGAGACAGAAGATTCACTGCTCTGATGAGAACAAGATTGAACTGTTTGGCCTCAGTTCTAAGTGTCATGTCTAAAAGGAATCAGACACCAATCATCTACAGCCCAGTACAGTCCCAACGGTGAAGTATGGTGGCAGCAGCGTTCTAATGTGGGGTTGCTTTTAAGCAGTAGGACCTGGGGTCTTCGAGGGAGAGCTGAAGGGAGCCAAGTACAGAAATAGCCTATCAGAAAACCTGATCCAGAGTTGCTCAGGACCTCAGACTTGGCCAAAGGTTCACCGTCCATCAGGAATATCACCCCTAACCCACAGTAGTAACTATGCAGGATATGCTTAGGGACCACTCTGTGAACCCTGAGTGACCCAGCCAGAGCCCTGATATGAACCCGATTCAACATATCTGGAGAGACTTGAAACTGGCTGTTCACCAAGTGCCCCCTTACAACTTGAAAGACCCTGAGAGGATCTGCAGAGACCAACAGCAGGAAATCCATAAATCCAGTTGTGCAAATTTTGTCATGTCATACCTAAGAGGACTGGGTGCTGTAATCGCTGCCAAGGGCACTTCAACTAAGTACAGTGTGAAGGTTATCAATACTAATGTCAATGTAATATTTCAGTTTGTTATTTTAATACATTTACAAAAATTTCTAATATTCAGTTTTTTTCTTGTTGTTATGGCGTGTAAATTGGTGAAGGAAAAAAATGAATTTACATAATTTTAGCATGAAACAATATGCGACATAATGACATAATGACATGTTAAAAAAGGGATTGGGTCTGAGTACTTTCTGGATGCACTACTTGTTTGACATTCGAAGCAAACGAGTGACACTGCTATATAAAGAGGCTGAAAGTCTCATAGTGAGGGTAAGTATTGTATGTTTAACAGCATTAATCGCTATGAACTAAAACCTAAATAAAAATGCTGAGCAAATATTCTCTCCAAATTAAAAAGCTACGCCCAAAAGAGTCACATGCAGGTCTTTTTTCCGATTGTACCAATTATATCAAAAAAAAGTTATGATAGAACGAAGGAGGACTCGAACATGGAGTTAAACATTGTCAGTGCGTGAATAAAAAAAAAAAAAAACAGACATAGTTGACATATTCTTCTACTTTAAGTAAAAGATGATAGCTGACTAATATTAATGAATATTAATCCAGGATGATAAATACAACTAATTACCGGTGATTATTCTTGGGTAACTGTACTTAAGTCACAGTCACTACATCTAGTTATTTTACCTTTCTTTTTTTTAACTATTCTATTCAACTCTACCACAGGAGTTGGACGTGATTATATGATTGGTGATGTTATTGCCAACTTTACTCTGTCTATGTGCGTGTTTGGAAACAGACAAACCAGACAAACCTTGGACCTGGTTAAGGTCGAGAACTTGTGTAGGCCTACTTTTATTGCGCTTCTTAGATTGATCAGTAATCAAGAATCATTCCTCTTATTTATTAAAGATCCGGGATTAAGGAAAAAGAGGTTAACGAATTATTATTATATACATTTAAAAATAATGAATTACTGAGCTGCAGGGAAGATTTGCAGAATCTTGGACACTCTCCTTGCACAGATTATAGTCTATCGTCCGATGGTTTACCTTTCCTGTGGCACCATGGGAGACAAAATTGGCACCCTCCTTCTTTGCAATCTCAACTTGCCGGCGTGCGATGCAGGGCCGTGCTACCGCAGTGCCCAGCAGGTATCGGTCTTCATAGACCGCATTGGCCTTAACAGCCGACCAGATGAAGTCCTCCACAAACTCTGCACGCAGGTCCTCAATGAATACCTTTACAAGAACAGAGGTCAGAATACGAGATTTGTCAGTGTGTTTAATCTAAGAAATATTTCATTCATTATATAGGATATTGATCCCTTTTAGGAAAGGACATAAATGATGTTTTACCACTAAAATGCTCCGCCTCATACTCCAAGTATTTGATGTAAATGCACCCTTAACAAATAATTAAGTAACAACTGACTGCAAGCTATGCCAATGTGCTAAAAGACACTCTTTACATTTTATTAGTTAATTTGTTATGTGTTACAGCCATTATACATTTGTTCATTATTGATTATTTGGAGTATTTTCGATGCAGCGTTATGTTTGAGTAGTGGGTGGTGGGTGTGGCAGGAAAAGGGATTAAAGTTATCTCACTCCAACATCTTTGATCGGGTTGCACAGTGCCATGATGGTATTTGTTTAGTTTTGTTATTAAAGGAATACATTCATGTGCTATGATACTGGAGAATCAAACCCAGATACAAGCAAATGAACATGAATAATGAATTATTCATGAGCAATGAATTTATGAAACCATTTGGCTTCTACATGTAATAGAAATTAAATTAAGTTATTTCACCATTTTTTGGAAAATGTAGTGACGATGAAAATTCTCTTACCTTTTTCGCACCGAGTTGTTCGGCCTTTTTTCTGGCAGCATCAAAGTCTTCGCTTTGGCCAATATTGGCCTAGAAAAACACAAATGTAAATGCACATCACATTAATATTTTCATATAAATATTGCAATTAAATATTGCATATTAAATATTGCATATTAAATATATTGCTCTGTTATTCTATTATTCTGTATTCTGTAACATGCTCTGCTGCTGTAACCCTGCAATTTCCCCATTGTGGGACTAATAAAGGTTTATCTTATCTTAAAATTACATCAACACAATCATAAGGTGAGGTCAATTCTGTTTATAGCTCCTGACTGCAATTTTATTCAAGATATTTGCTAGATTTTGCAACCCGGTCAAAAACAATTTATTATGCATCGCCCAACTCCTGCTATTCTTCTTTTGCTACCCTGGACAACTAAAGCCAAAAAGATTTAGAGGCTACTGGAGGGTAGTGGTGAACTATAGGCCAGTACCCCTGCCCTGTGAAACCACAAAGATGATGAAAAGAAATCTTGCCTGCCGTGCAGTTCTAAACTGCCCCGGAGCAAAAATGTAATCCTGTTCGTTTGTGCTGGTATTACCAGTCCTCCAGCTCAGCAGATAGTTTTTTCAGTGCCACTTATCTAAAATTCCAACCTGCATGTTGTACGTTTTGTGTCAGCTGTCGGATAACAGCAAATTACAACGATAAAGAGTATGACGGGAAAACCCATCAGTTTGAAAACACAATCTAAGATGCCGATTGCACACTAGCTGGTCTCTAAATCTTACCAAAAACGCAATTACGTCGTAGCCCTGGTCCTTTAGCCAAACCAGAATGCATGATGTGTCCAGTCCCCCGCTGTAGGCCAGAACCACTGTACCTTTAGACATGATGAAGGCCGCTCAGTCAAGTGGATAGAAAAGCTGTTTAATGGCAGGAGAGAACATATATCAGTTATTAGCCTGGCAGGCAAGGAAATTTTATGGTGACGGGTTCATGGTAGCCTACGGCTCACTGATGTGCATGGGGAGCGAAGATGTAAGCAGCAGATCTTATTAGTCCTGTAGGTTGTGAGGTTCAGGAATCGGACTCCATTGTCCAACCATCCCACACACGCTCTGTTGGACTTATATGTGGTGAATCTGCAGGCAAAGCCAACATCTTTAACACATTATTGTGTTCTTGAATCATTTTTGCAGTGCAGCAGGAGCATTATCCTGCTGAAAGAGGCCACTTCCTTTAAGGAATACTGTTTCCATGAAGGGCTTTACTTTGTCTGCAATGACAATGATCCACATGAATGGCATGACCCAAGGTTTTCCAACGGAACATTGGCAAAGGCATCACACTGCCTTCCCTGGTCTCCCCTCTTCCCATGGTGCGTTCTGGAGCTATCATTGGACCAGTTAAGCAGCCTGGGCAACAATTTATTTTCATACCATCCCTTTTATAACAACTTTAATGTTGGCTCTGTCATATTTGCTGCTGGTATTGTCTCTGGCTTTTGTTGAAGATGTCGATCGTTCTTTTTTATTTTCTCTCCAATAGCACATCGACACGCATTCTGTTTATGCCTGTCATCTTACTGCTCTTTTTTAACCAGTCCAATCATCTTATTTTTAAGCATTAAGATTTACCAAAATGGCTGGAGGACAAGTAGTTCAACTACCTGTATCCAATTATCCAGTGGCTAGACTAGGAATTGTTTAGGAATTCAAACAAATTAATAAGAAATACCAAGTGGAAAATACATTTTCTAAGGATTGTATTTTCTTTAATTTTCAAGACAGCAATTTCATCTTACTGGTGATTTTTTTAAAGCACTTCAATTCCAATGTTCAATTCTAAAACTAGTTTAGACAAATTAAAGATAAAGAAAATCAGTACTGGAACCAGTAGATGAAATCCAGTGTTCAGGAGGCTTAAAAATTAAATTAGTGAAGATTTCTCGAAATCTCTGAGATTTAATGTGTTTTTTCCCTTTCAGTAGGGTTAGGGCTAGGGAATTTAGGACAAAAAGCCTCCCATTATAATATATGGCAGGGGTACTCAAATACAGATCTAAAAAGGTCCACAAATTTTTTTTTCAACGGGTCAAAGGTCCATTTATTATAGTCGGTGAAACCACAAGCCATAATACTGTGCTACTCAAAGCAAAATGTCCTTTTTATTCAAAACAAGTACAAAAGTATGTACTAAAATAAAAATAAAAAGCCATTTCCATTTTGACATAAATTCAAATAAATACTCAAATAAAACAAAACCCTCAATAGAATGCTTTGGTAAACAAATATATCAAGATCTCAGGAATAAAAGTGCAATGAAAAACAAACACTGCTGCTTAATGAGAGAAAAGGCATCTTGTGCTTACCCAACGCCACTCTGAGTGAGCACTCCGTTACTTTCTGTTGTTTCAGTGTAGAAGGTGTGTTTTTGTTTGGTCTGCACATTTAAATGGGCTACATCTCCATGTCAACGATGCGCTGATAGGCTGTTACTGGGTCACATGGTTAATTTACATGGGACACTTTCGGAAAGCCTTTTCGGAAAGGCTTTCCGAAAGGATTTAGACTACCTCCTTGCAAAATAATGAAATCTACTTAGGAAAGGTTCTTTCCATTCGTAAAGGGGTGTTTACAAGCAGCATTTTCTTTCCGATTAGACGTATTTTCCGAATCTAATCGGATTGAGGCTGTCCCTGTAAACCTACTTGTCACACGCTCAGGGTCCGCATATAGGCAGATCGCGGGCCGGATGCGGACTGCCGATTGAGGTCCGCTGATGTATGGGCTATTGCCTAAAACCTCCAAAGTCCATTATCCCGCAAGACGGCGTCACGTAAGGTCATGAAGTTACGTCACCAAAAGTCATTTCTAGGATAAGACTTACATCGGGGTAAAATTACTTGAAAAAATACATCCATTATTTCCCCCTTAGTCTTCCTAACAAAAAAACAAACGGGTAAATACGTAATCTTCCTGGCGGAAGTAATTAAATGATACACAGCTTCGCTACTAACCTCATCGACTTCTAAAAGCTGATAAATGAAATGCCTAGTATAAAGAAGAAAAACATCAAATGGGCTGTACTTACGAAAGAGTAAGATTTCTTAAGCAACAAGTCAGTGTTGCTCTGTGATGTGACTGCAGGGATCGCGCGTGACAGAGTGGAGAGTGCTGCATTCAAAGACTCAGTGCGGGCTTGTTCAGATGCGTGTTTCGAGGAGGGCGTACACTACTGGGTTGAGTCATTCACCTACTCAATGTTCGCATGATTTAAAGCTCCCTAACAAAAATCCGATGATGGAAGACTCTCCTGAGATTGCAGCATGCAACCTTTCAGTAGTAATGAGGACATTTTCAAAGTATAAGTACAGGAGTAGAATTCTGACCCAGAAGAACCCAGGCCAGTTTCTCATTAATGAAAAATTAGAGTATATAAAACAGATGGACCACGTGAATAATTTTTGAGATGCTCTGTCTGAAATGTTATATTCAGTATATGTTATATAAGGCTTTTATGGTATTTTTTCCCTCATTTGGAAAGAAAATAACAATGACATTTTTTTCTCTTTTTTACGCAGAGAAACACAGATTTACAGCTTCCAGCTATTATTAAAAGCTAATGTCCATGATAATTAACCTTATAATGCCATGAGTATCATATTTGATACACACATTTCAGACACCTATTGCATCACCATATGGTAAAAGCTTTGCTCAAAACCCTTTTGTATACAACCTGGTACGTTGCACTACAACGATTCTGACACATCACATGGTACAATCCAAATTGCTGAATCTCATTAACACCCCGCTGGTTTTGTCAGGGAGAAGCATAATTGCTATTTTGAAGACTTTATGGTGATGTTTTCTTTTACACATTTACTAATATTTCAAAATCAGCACATACTCTGTTGAAGCAACTTATAATAACTTCTCTTTTTCAATTTAGTTTATAGTAAAAACGTGCAGAAAATGTTTGTAGCAAATTTGATACAGCAGGTACAAGAAGAATTTAGTGGTAAATACCTCAATTGTCATTGTACGTTTTCGATCGATAAATCTATACTTTAGATGGCTAGAAAGAAGTACTGTACCGAAGACGTCCCGCACTTCCTTGATAGCATTTGAGCGACATAGAGGATTTCATGGAGACAGATGATGAATTGGAAGATAAAGATTGGACCCATATGCAGAGCATGATGAAGAAAACTCTTATAGTAGCAATGAGGAAGATAAAAGTATTGACCACAGGATTGAAGTGGAAGAAGAGGGTCCAACAGCGACACAGACAACAAAGCAGCGTGGAAGAGGAAAAGTGAAAAGTAAAGAGAAGAGGAGGAAGACACATACGGCTGCTGAATTTGATGAAAGCTCTGACTAGACGAGCACAGAAGAGGGTCCAACAGCGACACAGGCCAAAAGAACAAACACATCTACAGAGAAAAAAGTGACAAGTAAGGAGTACAGGTGGAGACAGGCAGAATTTTGAATCTCCAGAAGATCAATTTGATGACAGTGCTGATGAAGTCATTGAAGAAAGGTCGGAGTTTAGTTGCAGACCAACAAACCTGTTTAGTGTACAGAAACAAGGAAAGTCAGTAAACACAACTGACAAAGAAGTTGAGCAGGTTCTTGGTATGTACATGTCCATGGGTTTGGTACAGATGCCCAATGTAAGAGTCTATTGGGAAGTGGGCACAAAGTACCCCAAAGCTGCTGATGTAATGTTGCAAGATCGATTTGAGAAATTGCTGATACTGCTCCACTTTCAAAACAACCTCAGCGTGTCTGAAGATGTAAAGAAGGATAAAATATAATAAAAAGGAAAAACCACAAGGTGTTCGCTGGGATCGGAAGACCAAGACATATGTCATGGCTGGAGAAAAACATCATGCCCCTGAGAAGCTTTTAGGCCTCAGTTGGCTCTTGCCTGATAAGTGCAGGAAAAGGGAAAGTTAAAATCGGCAGACCACTGTCCTCTCCACCAAACTCCCCACCACCACCAACACCAACACCACCACAAACACCAACACCACCCCGGAAGAGTGTGCCTCCAGATGTGAGGAGAGATGGGGTCAACAACTTCCCAACCTGGGCACAACGACAAAGGTGCAAGCACTGCAAAGAAACTCCTCACTTTTCCCATGTTTTTTGTGCAAAATGCAACGTCCACCTCTGCCTAAACAAGGATAGGAATTGTTCTGGCAGTTTGAAAAAAATCAAGATGCAGATGTTAAAGATGGCCAAAGAGAAAAGTTCTTGTTATTGCCCAAATTGTGTTCCATGCCCTATGTATCAAATATGATACAAACAAAAAAACATATATGCAAATTATTATTTTTTTTATTTTTTTTACATTTTGTTAAAGGGCCAAATAAAGACTTCAGATTCAAAAAAATAGAATTTATGTCCATTATTTATTGGGTCAGGCATTATAAGGTTAAGCTTTTTTTTGTTTTTTAATATTTGTCTAAAAGTAAAATGATGTACATAATTCAACTCAGGTTCCATCACAGCACTAGATACAGATAGGAGAAGGATCAAAATCAATTCATATGTGCCTATAATTTGATTTCTTTATTTATTTTAACATCAGTTGATATGTTTAATCCATAACAGCCAGAGGTTGTAGAACACATTGCATGTTCAGTTTAATGTTGACAGAGCAGTACACTCAAAAGATAAAAATAATAATCATTATGGATATTTATTATTTCATTGTTATATGTTTGGTTGATAATGATGATGATGATATATTGAATTAATTATTGTTAGGATAATAGCAGTGTTTTTTGTTATATATTACAAAAAAAAATATCTAATTGACAATTATTCTAAATAAACAAAAAAAAAAAACGCTGGATTATATATATTTTTATATATGTATAGTTTATAGGTTGAATACAATATTTCTGATACTGTTATTTAATTGCTGTTTGTGACAACAATATACTCATTCGATGTTGAAATAATATAATTATTAAGTTACTAGTAAAAACTAGAAATAAGTTACTTATGTTGAATGACCGGCTGCCATTATTTTTTATTATTATACTTTTTATTGATTGATTGATTTAAATTTCAGGTTTCAGTTTATTTTACTAAGACATACGTCATACATCTATTTTGGGACTCAGAAGTATTTATTATTTTATTTATTAATTTGTTTGTTAGACACATTATACCTTTCTGTCAAATGATGTACACCTATGTATAACCATGGAGGGGGGTTGGGTCACCATAACAAAATTTTGCTTAGAGTACCAATTTGGCTAATCACTGATTGTTTAAAATGTTTTTTGCTCCAGCTCTGCCACCTGAAATATTCATGGCACCCACGTTCTCAATGTTGTTTCTTATGTGTCTCTGTTTTTGATACTGCTTAGATGAAGATTATTAAAAGTTAATAAGGACTTTAAATGCATTGATGGACAAGTACTTAACCTCAGTATTACAATTTTCTGATTAGTATTTGAATCCCCTATAACAGCACAGTAAAATACTGTACTTAAAACTCTTTAATTAATGATTATGTAGATTTACTGGATTGAAATTCTAAATTAATAATAACTTGTAAAATGTTTGTATTGCTACTTTTACTGAATTGACTTCTTCCACAACTACTGATTCATTAGTATATGTATTCCATTATAAAGATCTAGGCGGAAACTTTTCACAACTTAGAGATGATTAAAGGAGGACAGTGGAAAAAATATGCTGTTTTGCTTCCACCCCCTTTTTTTTTCATCATGTACAAAAAAGGTACTGAGGTAAAATATGCAACAAAGATTGGAATAATTTATCCAGTTTGAAACAAACAAAAGACCTGAGTCCTCAAAACTCATATGTAGTAAAACAAATCACTGTTCACTGAGCGAAGGATTATAGAAAAAAAATGATTTTAGAAAAAAAATGATATACTAGATTATTCAAGTTTTTACGATAAAATAATGAAGTCCTCATATTACTGTATTTTGCATCACAGAATAATTTCAGAATCAGCTTTATTGGCCATGTTTATGCATACAAGGAATGTGACTTTGGTTAACTGAGCTCTCACAGTACGAACGTCATAATAATTTTAATAATAATAATATAGTCTGCAAATTCTCTTTCCTTGTTCTTTAATAGTAGTAATGCTAATTGTTCTTGAGTTGAACAATGAAGGAAAAGTTGCGTCACGCTGTGTTATATTCTTATTGTGTTAGAGCCGGCAGTTTCTGCCAGGATCTTTGATCTCTGTCTTTTTATAGCTGCCTCTAGTATGGTGAAGGTATGTGCCGAGAGAATATTACTAAATAACACACATTATCTCATGTTGTCTTATTTGTAATAGCTAGCCAGCTTTAGTGATTTATAAATTATTGTCCACCCATCATCAATCAACATTTGGTAAATCTTTCTTTTTTAGTTGAATCTTTGGTGCAAAACATGCCGACAACAAATTTCTAACCAATGACTCACTGTCTGATAATGGATAATTTCTTATGCCATTTTTTGCCACATTTAAATCTTAAATCAATGGTAAATAAGCTTGTCAATTACTTTATATGAATCATTTCTTCAAAAATTAGTATTAAGTGTAAGACATAGCAAACCTGCAGGTCCTTTGTCCCTTTGTAACTCTTCGATCATTCATTTACTTCACGTAACTACACGTCCACCAATTGCACAACTGCAGTGGACTATTTAAATTATTTTTTTTGCTGGAGTTTGGACTCTATCTACTCTTTCATCTTTATTTTATGTATTTTTATTAATATGTTTGCCTATACACAGGTTATTACGTCTTTGTTTTCTATTGTTACTTTACAACGTTGGAGTTGCAGTAACGCCCAAATTTCCCCATGGGTATCAATAAAGTTTTTTATTCTGTTCTATTAAGCTATATGTAATAAATTAACCTTTTACATTGCTTTTTTAAATCTTATTGGCAATATATTTTTCAAATTTCACACAAGTAAACGCATAAATATCTAAATGCAGCCCGGTAACATGTCTGTACATATATAGGTTATAAACAGCAGGATATTCCCAATGTTTCTTGCTCTTATCTGTACATTGTCTTCCGCTGGGCATACATCAGTCATCTTCCTTTCCAAAGAAATTGTGCATTATAGGTTTGTTTTTAACAAGATCTGTTTATTGTTGTATCATTTATATTGCTTATAAAGTTCTGGGGGAAAAAAAGTTCTCTTACCACTGCTAAGGAGGTTATATTTTAGTAATCATATGCCAGCATTAGATCAAAGCATCTTTGCTTTTCCCCCCTTCATTACAAGATACAAACTGATAAGATTTTCATGAAATTTGGTTGGGTGGTTACTAGTAAGGCATGAGAGAGAGAAAACATTAGATTTTGGTGTGGATCCAGATAAAGGACAGAGGTGGGTTTTTTCTTTTTCTATTTTTAACATTGTATGTTAAGGTGCATTGAACGATTTTGTCAATTACAACCTCAACTAACTGCAGTAGAGGTCCGTATTTGTTCAATCTTCTATCTTACAGCAAATGGCTGAATCAACACTGTCTTTTGATCCAATGGAAGTGAATTTATATTAATGTGATGGTCATTTGTTGTCCTTCAAGCTCTGAGAATATTATTAGAGCCAAAAACCTTTATAGAGACTGTGACTTTATTTTTCTGAGTTTTTATTTCTTCACTATGATATTCCAAAATCAAAAAACAAATGATCAAAAATACAATATAAACTTCTGAAAATCGTTAAACTGAATTTCTTTTTTTTTTTTAGTTTCTTACACAGGGCAAAAAACACTGAGCAAAGACTAAGTCCAGATGGCTAGTGACTCTGTTTCGTCCTCTTTGCTTTTCTGGAGAGCAAAACATGGTGTTTCACAAACATTGAGCCCCCCCCTGTATCCCCGATCATATACAGTTCACTAGTTAGGCATTTGCCAAAGACGTACAGTACAAAAGTGCCCAATAACAAGTCCTGGAGCTAACAACTGTGTTGAAATTTTCAATCAAGCAATCCTGCAATCCACTACTTTGTATACAATGTACACAGAAACCCAGATTCCACTCTTGTAATTGAAGCTGTACAGATGGACTAAAGGCAAGAATGTCATAGGAAAAAAAAGGGGAGATGAAATAGAAGTGCCAAAGTTGTCAGGGTCAATGTAGGGAGTTAAATCTCAGACATGTCAAGATCCACTTGAAAAAAAAGTTCAATAAGGGGGGGAGGGGGCACTGCTGTGTTCACTCTGTTTTGTCAGTTTGATTTAGAAAATTTGGACCATAATCTAGTTTAATTTATGGCATAACACCCATAAAATACAATACTCTTTCCATTCCTACGGAACACAAAACAAATATTTTTGTCTTCCATTTATTCATTTGTTGTTACCCTTGCACTGTAAAATACATTGGCTATTCTCTGTCTTGTTGTCGTAGGAAAAGATGACATACAAGAATGGTTTAGAAAACAGCTGGCATCATCGATGTCCAACTAAAAAACAAAAGTAGCAGTTTGGAGGAAAAAAATGTCCATAGATGGCTGTTTGTGAATTTGGCCAAATAAAAAAGGCTACAAAACATAGTGGAACCTGGTGAGGGGAACCGGAGGAGAGGAACGGTCTTTCTGTCCTTTGGGGGGACGTCAGTGGTGCTGTGCAGTACTCTTGTCTTACACCAAGATGCCTACCACTCTTTCTTTTTCTCATCCATGGACACTCCACCAGGTCCAAGTGCTACCACCAACAGAAGACCTCCGATAACCGAAGTTGTCTGAAAGAAGTCGTACTTGAGGAAGTCATGCATGGGTTTATACGCAGGGATGGTCCAGAAAGCGTTGAAGTAGACATTGATGGCCAGCAGCCACACAACGAGGGTCAGCGCTGCTAGCTTGGTTTTAAAACCTATGGCCACCAGGATGATGAGGGCAGTCCCAACCATGTTCTGCAGGATCTATGGAAGAATGTACATGTTAAAGTGGGTGGTGAAAGATTTGCTCTTCACAGTTTGTGGTCCACACTCATTGGTAGGCTGCTGATAAACCAACACAATTTCAAATCTGCCCTGAAATGAGGAGCAGGTATGGGATTTTTCACAAAGGAGGAAAAATTCATGCAGATTTCTCCATTAGTGTCCGAGTAATTGCCAGCCTCTGAATCTACCGACAACTTCAACAAACTCTCTGACACAATTACACATTACAAAATTTGTTTGTATTTTACTAATATCATGCTGACTGAAAAGCAATACAATCCTAGACAGACAGGGGAAAAAAATTAAGTAAACGGCTCAGTGCCTGAAACATTCTTTTAGAGGCCTGGTACGCATGAAAATGCACTGGAAAGGAAAGCCATTGAACCAACCATATGGGACAAACATTCAACTATTTACTTCAATAATCCCTCATCAGTGTGTTAATTTGTTAACTTCAGTAGGTGGGTTTGCAAGAACCCCTTTATTGCCTCCACTAAGGGAGGAGGTTATGTTTTCATCTCTGTGCATTTGTTTGTCTGTCTGTTTGTGAGCAACATTTAGAGGTAGGTTCTTATATATCATAGTAGTTATTCAATTTTGGTGACTTAACATTTCGCAGCATTTAAATAAACAAACAAAACAAACAATTGTAAGCCATTTGGAGCAGTGAAGTGACATTTTTGCAACGCGTAATGGAGCGGCATTGACATATTTAACAAGAGAAAAGCATTTTTGAGTTAATTCAAACATATTCTTTACACCTTGAACAAACCAACCAAGAGGGCTTTAGCTGACCTAAAGTAACGTAAATGTTCCTGCATTTATTTAGGCTGTGAAATGAAGCTTATGACAATAATGGTGGAGAGTAGTGAAAACATGTTCACTTCCTTGGTGAGCTGCTTAGCTAAAGATGCTTACAGACCTGAAAACTTCTGTAAGTAATCGAGATCAGTGAACTAGTTTCTAAAGAACAAGCAAAGGCTTTAGCTGAACCCAAGTTAAGTTAATTGTCCTGCAGTTATTTAGGTTGGGAAATTAAGATTATGACAATAGCGGCCATAGTTTTAATACAAACGTTCTAAGAATTAGGTGGTAAATTAAGAATAAATTAACTTAACAAACAAGTCCAAGAAAAACTGTCAGGAGCTGTGATAGACTGAAGATGTGAACAAATGAAAAACACTGGAAAACTTAAAAGACAACAAAGTGGATCAGACCCACCAGCTTCAATTACTTAATCATTGCTCTGTAAAAAGTGAAAGGATCTGGGTTTTAAAGATGAATTTGTGTGATGAGGAGTTTCTGCTTAAAACAGTACTTCCGATGATGTAATTTTTAACATTTCTGGTAAGCTCACCACACAATATGGACTGCCTAGCTAACTTAATCTTACAGTAACGTTGTAATGATGAATCGTTTATCAAAGTAATACCACGCTGAGGTACTGATAAAGCTTTCTTGTCATCTCCATTTCCCTTCCTCCTCCTTCCATGGTGCCTCCTACTAAGTATGCCGACTTAACTATCAAGCAGTTTCTTTATTCAAAACATAACAGCGAAAACTGCACTGATCACATGATAGATGCCTATCATCTGCTAAAACACGTCACGTATTGGTAATGTTTTCCCTTGATATACAGAAGCTCAGATTGAATGCGTCAGTGCATGTTCACACCTGATCCGATTAGATCACTACTCATGTAAACAGAAAATCTTTATTCAAAATCTTAATCGGGAATAATTTCAATCAAAATTAAGAAAATGTCCATGTAAACCACGCTAGTCATCATCATCATCTCCCCTGTCAACTCTCCGCGCTTGTCTGGAGGAGATAAAGGTGTGGATGAAAAACAACTTTCTCCAGTTGAACAGCTCCAAAACCGAAGCTATTTTAATTGGCACCCCACATCA
>VRLP01007041.1:0-24324 GCA_009660295.1 Lophius piscatorius | reverse complement strand
TTAACATTTACATGAAACATTTAGATTTAACATTTAGATTTAACATTTACATGTAGCATTTAGATAGAGATTTAATATTTATATATATAGCATTTTTATTTAGATTTAACATTTACATTTAACATTTAAATTAAGATTCAACACTTAGTTATAACATTTAAATGTAACATTTACATATAAGATTTAGATTTAACATTAACATTTGACATTTAGAATTATACTTAACATTTACATATAACATTTAGATTTATATTTACATTTAACATTTACATGAAACATTTAGATTTAACATTTAGATTTAACATTTACATGTAGCATTTAGATAGAGATTTAATATTTATATATAGCATTTTTATTTAGATTTAACATTTAACATTTAAATTAAGATTCAACACTTAGTTATAACATTTAAATCTAACATTTACATATAAGATTTAGATTTAACATTAACATTTGACATTTAGAATTATACTTAACATTTACATATAACATTTAGATTTATATTTACATTTAACATTTAGATTGAACACTTAGTTATAACATTTAGATTTAACATTTACATTTTACATTTAGATTTAGATTTAACATTTGCATGTAACATTTACATTTAACATTTACATATAATATTTACATTTAACATTTACATATAATATTTAGATTTAGATTCAACACTTAGTTATAACATTTAGATTTAACATTTACATTTTACATTTAGATTTAACATTTGCATATAACATTTACATTTAACATTTACACTTAACACTTACAAGATTTAGATTTAATGTTAACATTTAACCTTTATATATATTTACATTTAGATTTTGCATTTATTTTTTACATTTGGAGCTAAACGTGTCAGAATATAACCGTTAAAACCATCATGTGCAGCTTTGACAAACACCCCATAATGATCCTCCTCTGTCTGACGGTGTGTCGATGGTTTGATGTGTGACAGCGTCTGTTCTCGTGGAAACGCCTTTCATTTTCGTCCGCATGAACTCTCACTCTTACGAACACATCTTCATCTTCATGCAGCCTGGCACTCGTCTTCTCCTCCTCGCCACATACGCATTACCGATCCTCTGATTTCTTTTCTCAAGGAGCTCCGGCGCTGCCGTGACGATCTGAAGCGGGCTCACGCCGATCTTGATAAACAGAAGAGCGAGTTTTCTGAGAAGAGGGAGGCACTTGAAGCACTGAGGAGCGCCAGCAGAGAGAAGGAGGCGGAGCTTCTCTCTGAGCTCAGCAGGGTGAAGGAACAGTCGACCAAAGACAAGGCAGAGCTGGAGAAAGCTCTGGAGGAGGCAAAGGAGGTGAAGCTTTTAGGACATGAACACCCCAGACACTTTTTTAGTGAATTTAATGTATTAGAAAAAAAACTGATTGAAGATCGTTCATATACACTGTAAAAATGAGACGCTCAGAGAACTCAAAACTTTCACTTAAGCTGGTGATATCCCATTAAATTGAGTATTTTAACTTAAATTAATAAGTTAGACTCAACTTTTTAATTTGTGTTTCACCAGTTAAATTATTATTTTTTTCTAAAAATTCATCAATAACTCTGTTTTTATAGTGCAGAATGAAATTCCCTCTATGTAAATTCTTCTGTTTTGTTTTTTTTTTCAAAAAAGGAAAGTTAAAAAAAAAAAAAAAATTCACACAATTCTGTCTTCAAAAAACATAAAACTGCAAATAAATATTTCTTAATTATTGCTTCAGAAATCTGACATTATTTTATCCCTGTAGTATTTCAAGACCAATATTACACACTGTAAAAAGTGAGAAAATAATTTCCCCTGGCTACACAATAAAGTCAAATTCAGACTTAATCTACTTAATTTAGTAACCAATGAACACGTCTCTTTTTACAGTGTAAATGGACGCCGGCGTTTTAAAATCTCGTCACTAACCTCTCTCCTGATCTTCTGCTCTTAAAGTCATCAGCCGGTTCTGCAGAGGTGACGGCGGTGGACCACGGAACCAACCAGGAGATCCACGAAGCGAACAATCGTCTCAGGGAGAAGCTCTCCCGCATGGTACAACCCACAGTGTAGAAATACACAGCTGTGTACACATGCATGTATAAGAATACATGATCCAGGATCCAACAGAATTCTCAAACCTCACGCTCATAATAATCCCTACAAGACAAACGGGAATAAGACGAGCTTTGTTCTCAATGTGTGTTTGAAGAGAGACGCGCCACATGTGCTTTAAGGGAAATAATATTCTTTCTTTGGATTGGAACTACAAACAAAGTACACATCGACTTTGAGCCTCTAATTGCATTTAATAGGATTTCTGAGTTATTGCCAGCCTCTAAATCTACCGACAACTCCAACAAACTCTCTGAGGATCTCTCAGAGACTCTGTAGCCGCTCGTCTCCTGCGCCTTCCACTTCAGCGTCTCTGTTCAGCCCACTTGGTTAATTTAGAGTGAGATAGTATGTTGATAAATGCCGCAAAGAAAGCAACTGTGATTTTTCTAACTTTCCAGGCGAAGACTCACTCCGGCGCAGCGCAGAGCCCGGAGGCCGAGGAGACGATGGAGGCTCTGGAGGACGCCAACCACTCCCTGAAGTCTCAGCTGGAGGAGGCCAAGAGAGGAGCGGCTCGCCTGAGCAAAGAGAATGAGGAGCTGACGCAGCGGCTGGAGGAGAGAGACCAGGAGAGAGAGAGTCTGAGGAGCGGCAAGATCGATCTGGAGGAGCAGAAGAGGCTGCTGGACCGAGCCCTGGAGAAGATCACCAAAGAGGTGTGTGTGTGTGTGTGTGTGTGTGTGTGTGAGATGGTGTTAGAAACACACCTTTGTTTAAACGTGCCGTCACTCAGCTCCGCCCCCTGCTGTCCCTCAGATGGAGGCGATGATGGGAGACTCCCGTCACTCGGTGACCAACCTGCAGACGCAGCTGGACGACTACAGGGAGCGCTCCAGGAAGGAGGTGCAGGAAGCCCAGCGCAGCAGCAAGGAGAAGCTGGCCGACCTGCAGAGGGTCCAGAGCATCCAGAAGGCCCAGCAGGACGAGGTGAGTGTGTGTGTTAATTATGGGATTAGTTTTTTTCCTAACGATCCCTATGTTAAAACTAAAAAAAAAAAAAAAATTCTTAAAATAGCGCCCCCTTGTGAGTAAAATATGAACTATTAGGAGTGGAATGTGAACTTTAAGGGATGGATTTCCTCGATTTGATTCATTTTCTCCAAAATTGGATTAATCAGACCAGCGGTTGAACAATTATGAGGAGAAAAACAGCGATTTTCATTAGAAAGTAAGTAATACGTGACCACAGGATGAGATAGTACGCCTGAAACCTTTTTGGAGTTAAAGCTCCTCCTAATGTTGAAACTTTAAAACCGACTTTTCTCCAAATCACTCCAGTTCTTCCTCGCATTAGCGTCTATGTGGGTACGAAATTTGAAATGCCCGTGACCAAAAACCTGGAGTCGGCACTGCGGAGGAGAGCGGGTCCAAAGGAGGGGGTTAAATCCGTGTGTTTGAATCCCCTCCGTCCGGCTGACAGGTTTCCCGTCTGAAGAAGGAGCTGCTGGTCTGCAGCGAGGAGCGAGACAGCGCTCAGCTGGAGAGAGACCTCCTCAGCAACCGCTTCAAGCACCTGGAGAGCGAGCTGGAAGCGGAGAAGAGCACCCACACCGACCGCCACCGGGGGGTCAGGGGCCTGGAGGTGAGGCGCTGGGGTCAAAGGGTCACACACGGGGGAGGAGACAAAGTTTGTGAGGCGTTCATC
This sequence comes from Lophius piscatorius, assembly GCA_009660295.1. Classification (NCBI taxonomy): domain Eukaryota; kingdom Metazoa; phylum Chordata; class Actinopteri; order Lophiiformes; family Lophiidae; genus Lophius; species Lophius piscatorius. Next base: position 20,577 of record VRLP01007041.1, on the reverse strand, counting down.
ATTCTGGAAGGTTCTGTGTTCACAGGACCGAATCAAGACGCTGGAGATCGAGCTGGATGAGGAGAGGAGCAGCGTGGAGCTTCTGAACGAACGCATCACACGGAGCAGAGATCAGGTTCAGTTCAGTCATTTCTACGTATGAGAGTTTATCTGATTACAGTTGAATTCATCCTCCTCTTCCTCCTCCTCCTCCTCTTCCTCCTCCTCCTCCTCTCAGGTGGACCTGCTCCGCTCAGAGCTGATGCAGGAGCGCTCAGCAAGACACGACCTGGAAATGGACAAGAGTTCACTAGAGAGACAGGTTCTGATCCAAATAGGGCCTACAGAGACACACACGCACGCACGCACACTCACACACACTCACATACACACACACACGCACATACACACATGCATACACACATACACACACACAAACACACTCACACGCACACACATTCATACACGCATACACATTCACACACAGGTACAACACACATAGACATCCACGAACACACTCACACAAACACACATACACACACAGACATACACACAAACACATATACACACACACACACATTAATACATACATACATACATACATACATACATACATACATACACACACACACATACAGACACACACACACATTAATACATACATACACACACACACATTAATACATACATACATACATACATACATACATACTCACACACACACACACACACACACACACACACACACAGGACTTGTATCTGCATGTACCTCCTCCAGCTGACTGTCCCCCTCTGGTCCAGCTGAAGGAGCTGAAGTCTCGTGTGGCAGACATGGAGGGACAAAGTCGACCCTCCGCTGGAGTCGCCCTGCTGGAAAACAAGCTTCAGGAGTTGGAGGGGAGACTACGCAGTGAAGAGAGGTCCGAGCAACGCACCAACACCACACACAAAATCTCACTGTGTCTGATCTCAAGTCAAAATGTCTTCAGCGCTTTAGAGAAAACACACTCACTGAAAAAGTAAAGTTTCCCTGAGATACATTTGATCTTACTTTAGGCAGTGGAACATCCTGTTGGGCCAAAGAATCTTGAAAATGTCTTAAAGGCTCAAATAAAGTATTTCCAGCCAACTTAAAGAGAAACTCCATCGTAAAAATGTTTAACTATAGAATCTCATCTTATTTCAAAGACGTAAAGTAATGGTCCTAAACCTAGAAGAGCGTCGCTACTAAAGATAAAACTTAAAATTCTCCACAAGCTTATTTCAAGATTTCTTTTATCTATTCATCCCATCTTATTTTAAGAAAATCTTACAAGGCAAATTTGATTATTATAGACATATATTAGATATATAGTTATACTGTTGGTATCTGTGACTCTTCAGGGAGAAGAGCAGCATCCAGGCGTCTCAGAGACGAATGGAGAGGAAACTGAAGGAGCTGAACGCCACCTTAGATCTGGAGAGGAGCCAGCATGTGGAGCAGAGGGATCAGGTAAACATCGGGACTAACATGTCCAATTATCTCCGATGTTTGTCCTCGCTCATGTTTGCCGGTTCAATACTAATTCTGGAAACTCTTTTTTTTTTTTACTCTTTTTTGCTGATTAGACAAAATATGACGTGTTACTCAGAGAGCTTTAGATGCAGAGAAAGAAATAGTTTAATAGTTACTTATTATTTCTCTGACAACTCCGAAGGCACCGTGACGAAGTAAGAAGAAGGTTGGCCGTCCTACACATGGAAACAGGCAGGTGGTTGTAATGTAATGGCGGATCAGTGTATGCAAAGAAGGAACTGGAACAGTGTGTGTCTTCTCCTTGAGTAAAGGGTGTGTGTGCTTTCACCACCTCTGGATGAGATAACGCGTGTCGACCAGGGAGCTTTAGAAGCGTGATGTTAGCTGTTTTAATATAACACAGTCTCTAAGCTAGGCTAGGCTAAGCTAGCTGGCTCCTAGCTCCATCTTCGTAGCCCCTCTTTACCCCGGTGGTATCTGTCTCGACATCTTCCCGGAAAAAAGAGTAATAACGTTCTGTTAGCGTCTGACATGCCAGACTCTGTTTTTCCAGCCTTGAGCGTCAGACGCATTCCTGCCACTTCCTGTCCGCCTCTGCGGTTTTCATCATTTGTCAAGACTCATCCATCGCTACAACCCGACCTGTTGACGCCGTTTCTTCATCATCACATCATCATCACACAGAGCTCTAATTGCTCAGAACACTCCCTAAGCGCTCCTGACCTCTCGTCGCTCTGCTGACTCAGCGGTTTTTTCCTCCTCAGCTGCTTCCTTACAAACCCACACACCTGTCCAACCTCCTGCCTTCAACCCCTTCCTGCCTTATTTACTCTCCTCCGTCCACTCCTTCACCTTTGACCTCCTCTGCTCCCCTCTAACACCCCCCCCCTCCAGTTGTCTCTGCGCGTGAAGGCCTTGAAGCGTCAGTTGGACGAGAGCGAGGGGGAGGTGGAGCGCTTGGAGTCGGTCCGCAGGAAGGTTCTCAGGGATCTGGAGGAGCAGCAGGAGCTGCAGGAGGCGCTGCAGGCCAAAGCCACGGCCCTGGAGACTGAACTGAAGTACGTTGTTGTCCTAAATCTACGCAATGTGGTTTTTTAAGTCAGAAAAAGTCGACCCATAATTCCATCTTTGATTTTTCCCGCCGTTTGCTCCATCTCAGGCGGAAGTCCCAGCTGACCCACCGTGCGGCGCCGAGCTCGTCGGCCCTGAGCTCAGAGGACGAGGACGGTTTCTACGGCGGCGACATCGCCTCCATGCTGAGCGACAGCCGCCTGCAGAACAGTACCTGCTGAGGACCGGCCCGTTTCTTTTGGACCCGTCAGCTGTGATTATGAATTCTTCGCTGTTGCTGATGTTTCAGGTTCCCCTTCCCCTACTTCTACTTGAATCGTCTTCTTCGCTGTGATGAATGTTTCTGCTGTACAGAAGTCGGGCCGCAGAATCCAGTTATGACACGTGTGAATATTTGTGTTTCCTGTCGTCCCGATCGTTCGAGTCCCTTCGGACGCGTGACGATGTTCGTCGGCGTTGAAAGCAGCTCCGACTGTTTCTGCGTGTTTTGAGTTTTTTGTACCGTTGAATGTGACAAAGAGTTAAATCTGAGCCTGTGTATTACTGTTTCCTCTTCTCATCTGTCACTCAAGACAATCAAACCCCGCCCCTCGCGTTTAAACGCGCGACCATGAAACCATCTTCGTATAATCGCCGCGTTTCCAGCCGGTTTCCACCGAATGCCTTATAAATTAGCCTCATTTATGTTTTTTTTCCCTTTTTTCACGCATGTGCTCCGTTTATACGCTGCTGATGTCATTTTTATGCTTTTAAAAATAGCATTTCGTCTCCTGTGCGACAATCTTGAGCTCTGGAGGCGTTCCACGGTTTTCACATTCAAACCACGTCACTTTGAAAATTGTGTAATTGAGAATTTACAAGCACTGGATTTTATTCTGATGTTTACTGGCTTTTATTACGTTGCGAGTGACAATGATGGGGAAGAACTTTAAACGTTTTCCCACAAATTGTTTTGGACAAAATAAAGATATTTTGATGGACAGTAAATTTTGAACGATGCGTCTGAGTTTCCTCCTTTGAAAAAAAAAAAAAAAACTAGCTTGACACATGTTTCCCTCTTTATTTACATATTTATAAATAAACAGTGACTTTGCTTCCAGGTTTTACATCGCAGAAAATAAAAATCTAACAATGTTTTCCAAAACTCTTTCAATGGTTTATTTTATCCCCCCGAAAAAGTCCGGGGTATTCCAGGTAGTCCGGGGTCAATCTATACGGATCCTTGTTGTTAACGTGATAACTCAAAACATGTTTCATTAATCAGTTTAAATTTTTATACCCACATAGATCTAAGTGCGTGGAAGGATTGGATTGATTTTGGTAAAGGTTGTTTGTATATTTCCGCCAGTAGTTGGGGCTTGGTTCCCAAAACTTTTTGTCGGATTTAGTCCAAATATGGTGAGTACGAATGGACTTGACGAGATTTCTCTGGTTGGTCTCATATTTCTACTCTAAGGGTTCTGGATCTATACTAGATCAAAATATGTTGTCAGAAGAGGTTAAATGTGAGGATGGATGGAAACTACACTTTAGAAACAACAAACATCATTTGAGTGTGTTACACTTCTCTAACTCTGGAGGTGCATTACGTGGGTGATTTTTCTATTTATGGTCGGCATGGAAAGAGGAAAAGTCTTCCATTGTTGTTGTTTGTTTGAGTCCAGATTAAGAACCTGTCCTTTAACCTTCATGCTGAGGAGACGCACCGGTTTGAAGAATCCTAATGTAAGTAACGGGTTTTGTGTACTTTGTGTCTTAAAGGTTAAATGACGGTATTTCATGAAAGGTTAGAGTTTTAACTAACCAAATTACTTTTACATAACTAACTTTTGGTGACTATTTGGTGAACAGTTATGTTCTCTCAACCACAGACCGGAATCTAACGTTGAATTCCGGAGGGAAAAAAAGGAAAATAGCTCTCAATTTAATAAGATAAACTCAACGTTTTAGTACGGCGTGTTTTTAGAAAACTATTTGACCCCAATTAGACTTTTATTTTGTTATATCTAGTTACATCATTCTGTTTAGTAGACCCTCACATGCTTTAAGAGGCCAAAGAAATCTTATCGTGCTTATTAAATAGGACTTTCTCAGTAACGATGATGGATGCCTCCTCCTCTGAGGCCACCCTGACCCGTGGTGTCCCTCAGGGATTCATCCTCGGACCCTTACTCTTTAGCATATGCATGCAGTGCAAAACATGTGAGGAAGACTTTGAGGGGGTAATGGATCTCGTAGCATAGTTTTTGCTGAATACATTAGGACTCCTGGAAAAGTGACGCTCTAGATTGTAGAGTGAAAGTTATAGACTCTAAAACTTTCACCCATTCAGGGTAAAGGTGTGTTTTTCAAAGGACAGCAGATGTGAGAGATGCGTCCTCAAATTTACAACAGAGACCGTCACACAGATGAAGAGAATATTAGATTAGCTGACCTGCTGTGAGGCTCTGCTTGATTGACAGCTCCTGTCAGCTCCAGCCGTCAAAGAGGACGTCATCGGTTCTCAGAGGACGTGACGGGTGTTCATTTTTTTTAAGTTGCGTGTTCCAAGTTTGAGCTCTTCCTCTGCTGAACCCAAAAACTAAGACCTTCAACATAGAGGTCGTTGTTTGAATGTATTTGCAAAAAGAGAGAGTGAAAAATAAAATGGGGAAATGAAAGAAAACAGGAAATAAAAAAAATTTAAATCATTGCATCTATTTGATTATATTCAAATAATCACTTTTTGAAAATTCATTTATTCAAACGTCATAGAATAAACATAAATCTGTTCATTATGAAAACAATTAATTATATTCAGCTCAAAAAATTTACATATAATATTCAGGATATAAGATTATTTTGAAGGGGAAATGTTTTTTAAACACATACGATTTATTACAGCTATTATATAAATATCACTTATTTTTACATTATGGTTTTTTTCTTTTATTTGTGATCCAAATACATGTAAATTTTACATAATTATACATCTTCTTCCAACTCTTCCCTCCAGGGGGCGCCACAGTCGAACATCTTGTTCCTTCAGGCAGGTGCCCTTCTTGAAAAAAACAATTTATCTTGCCTTAAAAGTTACTCTTATGTGATCTGGTTAAATTCTACATACATATATAAATATAAATATATGTATTTATATGTATAAGTAAATCTTAAGTATTCTTGAGTGTGTGAGTTTTTAACAATGGAATTTTGTTATTACATCATTATTACCGTGTTATTAATGTTAATAACTTAAATTCCAATCGACAATTGAAGTTATATTAATCTCACTCTATAAATTTTGAGTTTTGCATTTTACTAATTAGAATTTGAATTAGTTGAATATCGATTTTTTTTATAAAATTACCTTTTTAAAGATAAAATTTAGATGCTTGTTTGGGACTTTTTTTTTTTTTTGATAAAATGCTGTTAGTTAGAACCACCGTGTCTTTGATTAAATCAGATTTTGTAGTTTAGTAACAGCTATGAATCATGGGGGGTTTTTTTCAAAGCATTCGTGGTTTCCTGGTATGAAAATATACAGGTGAGAGGAAGGATTTACAACACAGGTGAGGTTTTTGTTTCCGCGGCTGCTCGTAAATCATGATGATGATGTCATGCTGTTCTGTTCCTGCAATCATCTAACAAATACATTAGAATCTCGCTCTTCCACACTGTAAAAATACAATAACTCCGTAGGATTGATGGTAAATACCGGCGGCTGTGGTTGCAAGAATTCTCCGGTAAAAAAGTAAAGTGAACATGAAAAAGACGTAATGTTAGATTATCACAGAAGAAATAAAGAAACATTGGATAAAATAACAGTAAATCATGAAATCAACTGTATTCCAAAAATATATATAGCATTTTTCTAACGTCTTATTTCTGTAGCAAAGAAAGGATGTTCTTGCTAAATGGTTAAAGACTTTTTACTGTGAATTTTAATCTAAATACTGAGTAAATATGAAACTTAAACAAACTGGTGTTTTAACAGTAATTATTAAATCCTGAAATTATGTTTTTTTTTCTGTTATTGTTCTGGTATTTCATCAGAAGTTCATTTTTTTTACTGTAAAATCTAGTTTCAACATATTCTGACGGTTGAATCTTTTTTTTACTGTAATTTTTACTGTTTATAAAAAAAGATGCTAAAAATCTGTATAGTTTATTATCTGTTTATTATATATTATCATGTATGTATTAGTCTGAATTTTGTAATTGTAATGTGGTATTTGTAATTTTTTTATTTACTGTTTAACGTAATGTCCTTATTAAACACGTTTACGGTATAACTTTTATTTACAAGGTATTTTACATTAATGTGTTCTACATGGTCACTGTATTTTTTTTTACAGTAGAATTATTACAACCACACTACCGGTATAAACTATGATCTATTATAAATGCTCACTGTATTTTTTTTTCACAGTAAAATTCTGGCATCCACAGTTACCGTTTTTTACTATTATGTGTTTTATACCGTCACTGTATTTTTTAGAGTACAATTCTCTCATCCACACTTAAAGGTATTTTATCGTAAAATTATTGCAACCACATCACCATTTTTTTTTTTACTGTAATGTGTTCAACAAGGTCACTACATTTTTTTACAGTAACATTTTCGCATCCTCAGTTACCAATATTTTACCGTAATATGTGGTACATGGTTTGTGTATTTTTTTTTTTTATACTAAAATTCTTACTATGTCAGATGCCGTTATTTTAATGTAATGTAATTAATTATAAGTTGTTGTTTTTTTACAGTGCAGCAGAGACATCTGGTCTGAAAGGCAGTCTTTATATTGTGTCGCACACAAAGACGGAGCCAACGCACTATAAAAACCACGGCTGTTTATTCTGTGCCGGGTTCTAATTTGAGTTCTAATGTTTCCCCAGTGGGAGGAGCCTCGCCCAGAGCAGCGCCACCGTATTTTACTTTGGCTCAAACTATTGACTTAAACTAAAATGGAGGCTTTTATTCAGGTGAAACTGAACAAATAGCTCTGAAGAGGAAACTCCAAAACCAGGAAGCGACATATAATGACATAATGTGAGAGGCTTAACGGGGGAGACTTAACGGGGGAGGCTTGTGGTTTGACGTGGATTCAGGATCTGGTTCTGGGTTTCCCACAGAAGAAGTTCTTTCATCGTATTTCCACATCTGAAAGTCAAGTAGGGACAGGATAAGTTTTGTTTTCTGTCATCGAAGCACTTTCTCTTCGATGTGAATCTGTCCATCAAGGGTCTGGAAATCTGACAATAAAATACGTTAAGTTTAAAAAACAAAAACTTTTTATAGTGTATTTCTTATTTCTCTCTAGTTGTATCTCCAAAAAAAGGCTTTTTTTATGGAATCCTCACGTCGCAGATCCTTTGGTGTGAACGCCATAACTCAAAAACGATATCATGGATCATTTTCAAATCTTGTACCCACATAGAAATTAGTGTGAGGAAGAACTGGATTGATTTTGGGAAAGGTTGGTTGCATATTTTTAACACTAGGGGGAGCTTTAAATGCCAAATTTCTCAACCGTTGGTCAAATTAAGTCCAAAATTGTTGCATTTGAATCGACTGGAGGAGATCTACCTTATAATTAACATATTTTACAATAATAGTTCATATTTTACTCACTAGGGGGAGTTTTTAAACAAAGAATGCTTTTTTTTTTTAGACATTAATTCACATTAAATTCAAGTTCAATCAAGAGGATTGCCGAGACTGACGACGACGCAGGACTATTCCATCAAAAATAAGGTTTTCACAAGAACCTGTTGTCATGGCAACATTGTTGAATGCTGAAAATAGGAGGGTTCATCTGGACTCGTGTGCCAGACCTGATGTCACAGAGCGCCGTGAGCCGGCCGAGGTGCGTGGGTTCAGTCAAGGGGCTAACGTGTGAGGGTTCTGGAGAGCCAGATCAAACTGGACTAGATCCTATTTGCAGGTCAGACTCAGAATTAGCCGCGGCGTAGCGGAGGAAGCTCACAGGTGGGCATTAGTGCGGCACTTTCTCCGACAGAGGTGCTGCTGGACGACGGAGAAGAGGTGGAACTAGGTCGGTTTGTTGGAGGCCGATGAAGAGAGGCAGCACAGGGAACCGGTCTGGAAGAAGATCAGAGAGGTGAGCGTGGACAGAATGTTGTGTCCCGGCAGCAGGAAGTGACATCAGAGTCCCAGAGGTCAGACCGTCCTGTATTAACTTGAGTCATGATCGTTATATACATGATAAATGCAGAGTAATGATTTCTTTTATTGGTCGATGTGTGACTCCAGTGATAAGAAGAAGAGTTTTATTCCTCCGTGTCTTTTTTTTACTTGGTCATATTCTAAACGGGTTCAGGCACATTTTTTACCACATAGAGACTCAAAATTAACTCAACCAAGAAGTTGAGCAGGTGATTAAAGGTCTAAATGTCAGGCAGTATTTCCGGGGAAGTCAACAAAAAGATTGAAAGGAATTCTCTTACAATCCTTATCATCCTAAATCTAATGGGTTCCTAGGCGCCGCCGCAAAGTTTTGTGGAAATCAGTTTGGTGATTTTTCAAACTGAAAACAGATCAGCATCAAGTTATAACCCTAAAAGTTAGTCATTATTGGATGTTTACTGAGTAATAACAATAATATATAATGTATCTGTGAGTTCATTTATGAGTCTTCAGTCATAAACGATGGTTTTAACATAAATTCTTTCGTGTTCTGAATGTTATCGGCCATTTTTGGCCTGAAAAACTCCCGTTGGAGGAAAAGAAATCTGCAGACGGACGATAAATTGAGGGAATATCTTCCATTCGTGTGATTTGATGAATAAGTTGTATGTGTTGAGACACGCTGGGATTGTGCCGTAGCTGAGCGCCGTCAGCCGACGCCGGAGAAAAAAACCAACAACTCTCAAATGGAAAACAGTAAAAACCGTCAAAAACAGCATCTTGCCGTTTTATCTTAAATAAAGAAACAATAACTTCATTATTTATGGACGGAATATGTTTCACAAAAAAACGATAAAATTTTGGTAGAATTATCATAAAAAAAAAAGAAGTTATTACCGTAAAAAGTATTATTCCGTCTGAAATGAAAACTCAAACTTTAAACATTTAGCAGGAACAAAACAACAAAAACAAGAAGCTAAAAATATGATATATAATTGATTCCTAAGTTGTTTTTTAATTCAGAAGTTATTGTAATTTATTCCATTATTAAAACAGGTTTACGGTAAAATGCTGGTTTATTACTGTAAAATAAACTGTGTTTTTTTTTTTTGTTTTTAAAATGTATTCAGTTTATAGCTGAAATGAAACGATCTTCACTCTAAAGCTTTGATGTAGGTTAAAATACATTTAATCTACATCAATGTGTGGGAAAAAGTGTTTGCGCCCTCGATGACATCATCGTTTAGCATGAAGCATGAAAGACGCCTCACCAGCAGCACAGGATGCCAAAATCAACTTTTATTCAAGAAGAGATAAGGAAGAAGATGATGGGATCTTCTGGGAAAGATCAGCGCCACAGTAAGACCATGGAATAATAGTGGACCTTCTCAGAAGGGCCCGCCTTCCAATGTTCCTCCACAAGCACAGAAACGTTGAGAAGGAAACATCAAAGGACCTTCTGACCTTTCTGACCTCAGTAGAGGTCAGGGTTCAAGTTTTTGAGTGGTTTGATCAGGAGTCCGACCCGCAGAGATGCTGTGGAGGCTCTTCAGTAGTTCTGCAAAGAAGAACGGGCCAAAATTCCACCACAAGAAGTCGGTTCTGATCTGCGGTGATTTGAGGACAAGTTCTGTGTTTGGATAACCTTTTTGAGTGATAAAATGAAAATCCTTCTCAGCTTCTGTTGCGTGTTTACTCAGGTTGCCTTTGTTCTGTTTTTAATTCAGTTTGAAGATCAGACACAGTTAAATATGAGATGCATTCAGGTGCTGATCCAGTTCTGTGTCGCAGCACGGAACCAATCCTCAAACTCTATTTATGCTTCTTTTTATTCTGGACCACGAGATAATGGAATGATCTGAGTATCGCTCAAATACTCTGCAGCCGCTCGTCTCCTGCGCCCTCCACTTCAGCGTCTCTAGTCAGCCCGCTGAGCCCCCAGCTCCAGCCCCAAAAGAAACATCAAAGGAATCAAAGGATTCTCCCTTTTCCTTAATCAACAAACAAACAAACAGACAAACAGACAGAGAGACAAATGCACAGGAGTGGAAACAGAACCTCCTTGGCGGCGGTTAAAAGGGAGTTTTATGATAATATGTGATAATTGTGACGTCCGAAAACAAAATATCCAAAATATGTATAACGACTGAAAGTCTGTTTCGTAAAACTGTGAAAATAAAAACAAAAATGTTCCCAGTGTCTTGAAACGTTGTGGTTTCAGATCCAGTTCTGACCTACATTCCATTTAAATGAGGAGCCGGCATGTTGAAGAGCTGCAGGGTTCGATTTCATTACCTGGAGAGAGAGAGAGAGAGAGAGAGGGATAGAGAGACAGTGAGAGGGATAGAGAGAGAGAGGGGGAGAGAGGGAGGGAGAGAGAGTCCAGGTGTCGGGCATCTTGATGATGCGTTTGTCATTTGTTTTAGGAGGAGGTTTAAATCCAAGGTTTCTTCTTCATTTTCATTTCCAGGCTTCACTCTGATGTGAGAAGATGAAGAGAGGACAGACGCAGACGGGACGGATCGCTGAGGAAGACGCCGACGCTGAGCGGGTGAGTGACGAAGGAAACAATCTAAAATGTTTTCAGACACGTAATCCTGATCTGTAACCGTCTCCACACATGATTGACAGCTCTGATAATCCCACCAGGCCAAATGTCCCTTTAATCTACCGTACCTCAGTTTGATCTATTTTAGAAACTTAAAATAAAACCCATATAAATGATAAAAGTCCGTAGCCTCTGAATGTCATGTGACTGAATGGATGATTGTATGAAGTCAGAATACACTGTAAAGTTCACGGGGATTGGATCTTAATCCAGATATGTTGATAATTCCCACAATGAGTCGTGTTAGAAATACAATACATTCATTTCATTTAAAAACTGTTTTTTTTTTTACTGTTTTTAAGTCGTCAAACTCAATACAGCTATTATTCTTCTCATAACAAACTCACATAGGTATCGATTCAATCGTCTGTGTCGTCATTTATCAACCACACGTTAGTCAAAAGTTCTCAATATCCTTGATTCTCTCAAAGAGATAAAAGTAAATATTTATATAAAGCCGAATCTAAAAGTCTTGGATGTCATGGAATCGTCATCGTCGCCCTCCTTTCATGACCATAACTCAAAAACTGTCTCATGGATCATTTTCAAATGAAGTACCCACATAGATCTCAGTGTGAGGAAGAACTGGAGCGATTTTGGGAACGCTTGTGTATTTCCACCACTAGGTGGAGCTTTATCTCCAAAAAATTGTTAAGGCCATCATTTCTCAACCGTTCATCCGATTCAGCCCAAATTTGTTGCCTTGAATCTACTGGAGGAGATTTGATCTTGTATATATTTAATGTCGGTTCGTCCTCGGCCAGTTCTTTACTCAGACGTCAAGTTTCGAGGAAAGCGGGCCGGCTGACGCCACCTCCTCCGTCGGGTCGGTCCAGTCCTGACACGTCATGACGGCGCCGGAGCAGCGGGTCGCTGGCATGTGAGAACGGATCGGTGGTTCCCGCTGATTTCTGGCAGGAAGATGAGTCAAGCGTTGACTCGCCTGGACTAAAACACACACCTCGCGTTCTTCTTTGTTCCTGCTGGCATCTCCTCCTGATGAAACCAGAAGAATACATAATTAGAGGAGGGTGAACCAGAACTCTTTAGGAGCTAACTGGACTTTCCTGTGACGGCTTAAACATCAGCGCTCGCTTTTCAGTCGCCCGAATATCGTTAAGGTTTATTCCAACTACAACGATTCAAAGTTCAATGAATATATATATATAAAAAAAATAAAAGGTATAGGAAATTTAAAAACATAACGTGACCCAGTGGCAGCATGAATATGCTAAAGCGTAAGGGGCCGAGGACGGAGCCCTGGGGGACACCACAGGTCAAAGAGGTCGCTGAGGAGGAGGAGGAGGAGGAGGAGGAAGTAACCACGGCTGTTGAGAAAGTACTATTCAATCAGTAGGAATTAGTTTTTTGCATATTATGATGTGAGGATTTACTAAAAAGGATTATGTAACTTTATACGACCGAAAAAAGTCAAATAGGCTCCAAGAGTTTTTATTAAAACATGCTAATCAGATTTTTCTTTTACTTCTCAGGAAATGTTAGATAAATCAAGACATTTAAAATAATCGTTAATGTTAATGTTAATATTTATGAGTGTGACAAACACAGAAAAATGAGGCCAATGTATGAAAATAAAATAAAATAACCAAAGACTAAGACGAATAAAAGTTTCACCAAAATGGTTAAAAAACAACAACGTCACTGTATAACGAAGGTTTTAATGACGAGTTAGTTTAATTTAAATGGATTATTATCCACCTAGTAACAAATTTCATCCAATAATTAATTCATAATTTTTTTTTTTTGTTTAAAAACTTTTTTTCTTTTTTTAATGTTAAATTTAGAGTTTCTGAGATATTAAGTGAATAAATAAAACATGCAAAGATAATTCTTCTATTGTTTTTGTTTTCTAGTTGAGGACATTAAAGGGTCTAAATGTGACCTGAGGGTTTGGATGATGATGATTCAATCATCCTCCTCATCATCATTTCTTAATCTCTCCACATAAGAGTTCAGAGTTCATTCATGTTTTGTGACGGCGTGGGAACATAACCAGCAAAAAAAAAAAAAGGATATCATTAAAGAAGCTTTGCATGATGGTTGTTTGTCGGATCCGTAGAAAAACCTCCCTGTGACTTTGACGTATGACATCATTGTTAAATGTCACCTTTGCGCCGCTCAGGCGTCTACCGTGAGATGAGTAACTATAAAAACATAAAAACAACTTCAGCAGAAAACAGAGTTGTTATATAAAAACATACAAAAAGGAAATTTACTCTTTTCTGTAAAGATGATTAAACCGACAATCCCTTTGATCATCATTTTCTTACTTCCTGTTGGCTGGAACTGACCCGTGAAGTTTAGTAAACAAAATCTTGATTTATTCTGACGTAAACATTCTGACAAAGTCACTTATATTAGGGAATAATATAAAAAACATAAAAAAGATTTGCTTAAAAATGTTGATTCTTCTTATTAATCTTTTAAAACTGGCATCAAAGATGAAAGTAGAAAAGTGGAAAGTTCTGTCAACAACAACAACAACATCTTACAACAGTCAACGATTTAAAACAACAAAAACACTTTTCTGGATAACTGAATATTATCTGTAAGTTATATAACATATATATGTATCTATATATAAAATAATATGTGTATATACAGGGATATACAAAAAATTATATATATATATATATATATATATATATATATAACATATATATGTATATAATATATAATATATATATGTGACCTGAGGATGATTCAATCATCCTCCTCATCATCATTTATGTATATTATATACATATATATATATATATATATGTATATTATATACATATATATATATATATATGATTATATTATATATATATAATATATATATAAACACATATATAGAGTATATATGGATATATAATATATATAGATACACGTCACACGGTGTGTAAATATAAAATATATATACAGTATATATATATATATGTATACACACACTAGCTATAAAGTATAAACATCAATTATGATAATGATTATTATTATGGTGACACGGTCCAGAATGTTCCGAGGCCTCCTGCCCGGAAACCCTGAAAACTCCCGGGAGTTTTCAGGCATCCCTGAAGCAGCTCCCCTGTTTACTGTCATAGCAGTAAAATAAACACGTCTGAGCAGCTGGAACCAGATCATTATGACTATCTGGTGATGGCTGACGGCTGGAACGCTCTTCAAAACAAAGAACCTTAAAATAGAAAGAAACAGCAGACGAATTGATGATGAAGAAATGATGAGGGTTCTTCACATGGACGTGTGAGGACGGACGCTGGCATTCCACTTTTATTTGCACTGTTTTATTTACGCTGAGTGTTCCAGCAGCTACTGTTATTCAAACAAGCGCCATAATCTCTCTCTCTCTCTCTCTCTCTCTCTCGTTACCCACGCCACACATTCCTCAGTGGGCTGCGACCCACCGCCGTCACCTTCAGACCAGTAAATCCAGACTTCTCCATTCAACGGTCCAATCCGTTGAATGGAGTGAATGTATTTCTTCTAAAGTTGACCACAAACACTTAAACATGCTGTTGGTTGATTATTTTAACATCCCAAATGCTGAATTGAGTCTTTTTGGTGACATTTTGGGTTTGTTTTTTCTCCAAATATTGAGTGACTCGGCACAAATATCAGCAGATGCGACTTAAAATCCGAGGCTCATCAGTCTGTTGACTCGTCAGTAACCATGGTAACAAACGTCTCCAACCATTTAAATGACCCGAAAAGTTCCTTAAACCGCTTTATCCATCATTTTTAACTCATTAAGTGTTCATAATAACATAAAACGACATATTCTGAATCTTATTCAATGTTTTATTCATATTGTTAAACTGAGCAAAGTTGAAGTGTTGATAAATGTTGAGGGATTTCAAATAAAAGAAATGGGACATATGAGCTGCTTAGTTAAAAAAATAAAAAATAAACGACTGTAAAGATGATTTATTTTCAAAATAGGATTGATAGTGAGGAGTGGAGGTGTGTGAGGGTGGGTGGAGGTGTGTGAGGGTGGGTGGAGGTGAGGGAGGGCAGGGTGGAGAGAAGAGGAGATTGCGTTCTCTGTGTTTTCAAAATAATATTTATATATATATAAATATTTAATATTAATATATAATAATTTAAATATAATATAAGTGTCCTATTAATATGATATAAATATTTACACATTTTTAATTATTTTATTTCATATGCATTAAAAAAAAAAAAAGTATTATATTAGTATATAATATTTGCCCAAAAAAAGTTCTATTACTATATTATAAACATTTTAATGCTTTTTTTAATGTTTCTATTTGAATGTAATAAATAATAAAAATATATCATATCAATATATAATTTTTTTTTTAAAGTGTCCTATTAATATTTTCCACCCAAAAAAAGGTTCTATTAATATAATATAAACATTTTTAAATTTTTTCAATGTTTTCTATTTGAATGTCATAAATAATAATAATAATAATATATAATATTAATAGATACTATTTTACATGTTCTATTCATAACTTCCACATTCATTTAAGAAGAATTTGGTTCTTTTGGGTTAAATTCTTCCATTTCTAGGCAGCAAATTTTGTGAAAAATCACAAATTTTGATTATTTGAACCCAACAATCATAATGGGTCGAAAACAAAACCCAACACGCTGGCTCAAACCCGTTGACCCGACTCAACCTGTGACTGGGCCGGTCCCTTTCAGTCCTATCACCGGGTTAAAAATAATCCTGATTGTTTTTCCTTTTTAAACCCAGGAGTTTTTAGAGCCTCGTCACTCCGTTTGATGAAGACTGTGGTCTCGTTATAGAACTCTTAGGCATTGAGGGAGGTGATCCACGGCTCTTTGGCTTAACCCAATGACAGAAATGTTCTGGTTCCAGTTCTTTCCACTGTGTGTTCTGCTGTTGCAGTCCTGCGGGGCAGGATCAGAACCACATGCCTCTGAGTGCTGGCATTGTGGCAGAGTGAGTGAAGAGCAGCAGGGAGGAGAAAAGGGTTGGGCAGCTGCTGGAGGCTCAGCCATGTAAGGCAGAACCGTCGGGGCTTCTCACGCACTCAGTGACTCAAACCCATAGTGTGGATCGCAGCAGCCGGAACAGTGACCCGGAGAGCTTCGCCTGCACAGGTAGATACCAGAACAACTCATGTTGGATTGTAGAGGGGGGTTTTATGTGGGTTTGTGAAGCGTGAAGAAGATGATTTGTCTTCTTCGTGAACTCCAGTGCAGCTTTTATCTACATGAGTCATTTGATCATGTCCTCATAGGAGACCGGGTCTAACTGGACCCCAACACTCACTTTAATTATTAAGAATCCAGAAAAAGACGCTTCAACATGTCGGATTGAAAAATATCTGTGTTTTGCTCTTCGTGGATTAATCCGGAAATTAAAGCAAACTTTATTCACCTTTATGAAAAGGTAATTTTGTAATATATGCACCGCCTGAATGCAAATCTTTACTTGAAACGATCTGATTGGTTCATAGATGTCATGTGACGCTGGGAGCGTGACTTGCTTGTGTCGGCATGTTATCATAGTTTAAGTGTTTTCAGGACTCTTCCTCATCTGCCTACTGGCGTCGACTAACGAACGCTTCACTAACCCTTCAATGACCTCACCGAGAAAAACAAACTGTCTTTTTATTTCTACAATATGATATCTTAGACACTCTAAACATTTAGAAAAGAAAAAATCTGACCTAGTAAGCTCAACTTTTTTTTTTCTGTCACAGCATGTTTTTAATAAAAAAACTATTGACCCCTAGTTTTTTGGTTGTATCCCAAAAATATCGAATAGGCGATCCTCTTCCTCGGTGCCCCCTTTTGACCTGTGGTCCCCCCCCAGGGCTCCGTCCTTGGCCCCTTACTCTTTAGCATAAACATTTGGGCACCTGGTCGGATTATAAAGAAGTTCAATCCCCGTATTTTAATAAGAAATAGAGACTGGACCAGCTGAGCAGGACGCTGAGAGGGTTCACATTCATGATTCAACTACTCTGTTACTGTGTCGTTGACCTTTAACCCAGAGTCGTTGTGAGGTCGGCGAGGACTTTGCAGCTTGGATCGTGTGTTTTTCTATTGATTTGGATGATGTCGCCTCCAGATCAGTCCACATGAGTCATGTGGGACGGATGATGTCAGGTGCAGTGGGATACCGTCAGAGGTTGTTATTTCACCCTGCTGGACTCGACGTTAGTCTCCTCTGTTTTCATTCACACTCCCTCGAATCCATAAACCGGACCTCCTTCAGACGCAGAGGAGGAAAAATGACTTATAAGCTTGTCTCCGTCCTCCTGCTAGAGACAGAAAACAGACTCCTGCTGAAGGTCAGAGCCTCCGCTGAACTTTCGGTGATCATTTATGACATAAGCCCTGCTGGTGAATTCTTTCCAACATCATTCGACGTCGGTAAAGTTTTTGTGATGAGTCACGATGAAGGCTTTGTTTGATTGCTGTAACTAACATTTAATGAAAAATGGTACGACTTTACAATAAGAGGATTTATAAACGGTATTTGTAACGATAATTAGGTTACAAATGATGTCATAAAATCTTTAGTTAGTGTTTATAAACGGCTTATAACACAGCTTTCAGTTTATCAATGTGGCTCACTATTTGGCAACATCAGGTTGGCAGTGCATATAAGTGGGCTCACTATTTGGCAAGCATCCGGTTTCTGATACCCCTTATATCTAACGAGTTTAAGCAGCTTTTTAATGATTTCTAAAGTGTTTCCAACTCAATTAGTAAACTATAAGCCATTTATAAATCCTTGATAATGGAGTCTTGTCGTAACGTGGTACTGACAAATGCTGACGCTGTGACTGGGGACAAAGAATGTAAACCAGCAGAACTCCTGGTTCATTCTTTTGATCAAAGGCTGTTTTCAAACCTCCTGAAAGGACCTACATTTGAAAAAGATGCAAGTCACTATTATATTTTATATAATCACTCTCTTTGTGTTCTTCTAAATCGACTTAATCCTGCCGGACGGGCTCGGACAGAACCGATGCAGAAACAAGCATAATGGAGCAGAAGTCAGAGGCTCCTCCCTCTCAGTCGCGGCTCTAATGTCAGACGGCTGCAGCTCTGGAAACGCAAAGAGCCGTTACAGTTACTAATCACGTTTTGATTACATAAGAAGGGTGAGGTTTCACATTTGACGCAGCAGAGCGCAAACACGACATGACAGAACAAACATCGTATTTCCACACACATCACTGCACCTCCGCCGAGGAGGCGAGGTTTTCACTCCAGAGGGAGATTGTGGCACATCCTAGAGGTGATTCAATTTTGTTAACGCCGGCTTTGATCCTTTCTTTGGGGAGGGACAGGGGGCTCAGTGGGCTGATCAGAGACGCTGAAGTGGAAGGCGCAGAAGACGAGCGGTTACAGAGTATCTGAGAGATACTCAGAGAGTTTGTTGGAGTTGTCGGTAGAATTAGAGGCTGGCAATAACTCAGGCTACTGTTATGCCTTTGTGTTTCTCGTAATTTATATAATATGTAAAAATAATGAACGTTTTAGTGATCAATGTAGGACTATATTATCCCAGAGTGGTTTGGGATATTATAGAATCGCCACCGCAGATTCTTCGTTACTAGCTATATAATAAGAAATTTAGGAAAAAAATGTAATTGTAGGCTTTGGTATTCATTCAAGCTTTTAGTTTGTACACCACCGCCACCACCTGGACCCTGGATGGGCTGAAGATTTAGTTTTTACCAACGTGAGAAGCAACAGGAAGTCTCCCAGGTACTCGGTACGGCGCACGAGAGAACTCGTACTCGAATGCTTCAGTGGACGAATTTTGAAAATGACCGTGTAATTTAGAGTCACGTAAGAAAGAACGTATCGATCATGACCTGCGACCTACTGGAATAATAATGCAAACTGTGTTTATGAGTGTCAATCAAAGGCGGGACATGTTCGTGCCAAGAGGCGTTCAAGCAAACACGAAAGCTCAGCATGTTGGGCGAGTGACGTAAGCTGGCGTGTTTACACTAAACACCTCTCAGAGTCGGTGTTTGATTTCTGTCCCACGATCCGCTGCCTTCAAAGACGCCCTGGAGCCATCCAGCTCACAACACGAGGAAATGTCAGCCCACCTGTCTCCGCCTGAGCGCTGATTGTTTTCAGACAACACAATTATATATAAATGATAGCCGCTCAAGCTAAAACCATTTAGCCGGTTTGACTTGCAGAGCGGAGAGAACTTCTCGCTTACGTAACCACTTCAGTATCCGCTAATGGACGCCCTGGATTTGTCAGCGAGTCAAACGTGGAATTGTCTTGGGCGTGTTCACACACATTCTGAACTGGTTTTCCCACACACACACACACACACACACACACCCACAGGCGGTTTTACTGAGTCAGAGTGGAGCCGACAGAATAAGCCAGTGCAAGATTTAAACAATATATAAATCAAATGTATTATTATTATTAACATCATCTTCATCATATTTCAATTCAGAACTAGTTCTAAGCTTTCGTCCCCGACAGAAAGAATGTGCGTACCCTGGGAAAGCCCCATTCCCCTGCGTTGTACAATCTATGCCCCTGATTGAACACAAATTAAATGTGAAATTATGTCTGAAAAAAAACGTGTTTTTTTCGTTAAAAAGTTCCCCTAGTGAGTAAAATCTGAATTATTAGAGTGAATGTTACTCTAATAATATTCTAATAATATGATACAGTTGTTTACAACTCCACTGAGCAGAATAATACTTATGTTTTTGAGTTTTTGCATCATATGTCCAGCCACTTCATAACTACTCGTTAACTTTAACAACTAGTAACTTTGACACTTTTTATATATTCCGTTTATATTCATGGTGTTTTACCGTTTTCTCTTAGTTTCAATCTGTTTCTTATACTTGGTGTTTTTTTTCTCTAGTGTTTATTCTATTTCTATATATTCTTCTTGTACTTCTACTTCTTCTACTTCTACTTCTACTTTTTCTACTTCTTCTACTGGTACTTTTTCTAGTTCTTGTACTTGTACCTCTTCTAATTCTACTTCTTCTAAATCTTCTACTTCTGCTTGTACTTCTACTTTTTCTACTTCTACTTCTTCTAATTCTACTATTTCTACTTCTACTCGTACTTCTTTTACTTCTTGTACTTGTACTTCTTCTACTTCTTGTACTTCTACTTCTTCTACTTCTTGTACTTCTACTTCTTCTACTCCTACATCTTCTTCTGCTGTTTCTTCTACTTCTTGTACTTCTACTTCTTCTACTCCTACATCTTCTTCTGCTGTTTCTTCTACTTCTTGTA
>VRLP01007040.1:0-24324 GCA_009660295.1 Lophius piscatorius | reverse complement strand
CACACACACACACACACACACACACACACACACACACACACACACACACACACACACACACACACACACACACACACACACACACACACACACACACACACACTGTAGGCATCCTTCTCTCCTCTCTGTGCCCCTGAGAGAGACAGTCTGGGCAGTCAAGATATCAGAGAGCAAGAGAAACATGAGACTCAGTCTTTGACTTAGATAAGTATGTAGCTGTGAAAGTGCATTTCACAAAATGGCAATGTCAGATCAGCTAGAAACTGAAGGAGGTAAGTCTTTCTCTAGACTTTTTCTCTTCTTTGTTACAGCTGATTTTGCAAAATGATTGTTTATCAATTTATATCTTTGTTTGTGTAGTTGCGTCTCTTCTCATTTTTTGGGGGGAAAAGAGGACTTTTTAGCAAGTTGCACTTGTAGGTTTAAGTTTAATCTTAGTGAAAACATCACACCATGCACTTTTTGGAGTGTATTTAGCTACTGTACGCTTCTCTAGCTTTCATCACTTATTCTACATGGATTTATGGCTTTAGCTGCAAATGTGTGACTGCTTGTTGGAAATCTAGTCTAGCTGGTGTGTAAAGGATAGACGGCTGTGTGTGTGTGTGTGTGTGTGAGAGAGAGAGAGAGGGAGAGATTCCCTGGTTGGGGTGCTGGTTGAAGATAAGGCCTGCCTTATGCCTGAGAGCAAAAGAGACGGTGTGTGTAAGCCCTTCAAGCCTTATCCTGACACACCTCCCACCCCCACCTCTTTCCCATCACCACACACACTCATGCAGTGGGGATTAACCCTGTCATGTACCATTTCAATGGTTGAGCTTGGAGGCACACACACACACACACACACACACACACACACACAGGATTAACCCTAGTGTGTCCATTTCCATGGATGATTCTTTACCTCGCTCCGGTTGTGACAGCATTGACTGCTCGGGTTGCCATGGCTACAGGGGCCAGCGAATATAAGATAGGCAAATCCACATAAATCACCCACAACAGACTCTTTAAGCTACTACTGACTACAGCTCCTAGTACTAGAAACACAAAGATGGTGCCAAGAGACTGACAGGAGCCACGTGAGCTGTGAGGTGCTCATGTCACAAGCTTACCATGGTCAAACCAATACTCTATTTGAGCATCTTTGATGTTGATCGGTTGACAGACAGACCTCAGAGCAGTTTATAACTTTGACATTTCTGGCTCTGAGAGACAGTTTACTTCAACATAATCAAAAACTCTCCCAACATTGGGAGTTTACCTTCTTTGTTGGTCCAGACAGGGCAGATGAGACAATATTCAAGAATATAACAACACTTTCGGATATGGAAAAAAAAAAGTAACCCAGTCGGGCACAGTTGAAGAGACACAGGAGGAAATATAAACTTTCAAAGAGTAATGATAATACCTTTCCAGTCTTGAAAATGTCAGCTTATCAGACATATTTTATTATGGGGTCCATGTTGAGTAATAAAGAGAAGTATGTTAAGAAATATAGGAGAGACATAATATGGGTGAAATTATGTTTAACTTATTAATTAAATTATGACAGTTATGGTAAATCAAATGTATGTTCCTTTCTTAAATATCTGTATGTATAAATAGAACAAAAATAAATAAATACATAATCAAAATACATCAGTTGCAGCACTTTGTGGAGCTGATCCTTGAAATAAAAAGAAGAGCTTAGCTTGTCCAAAACTGCTTCGGACCACTTTTTGACTATAAAATACATTTAAAGAAGTTGTTCAAGGTCATGAGACTCCATGCAGTCCCTGATTATTACTGCATATTTTTCAGTCAGAATAAGACATAATCAAACATAAACACAGTAAATACTCTTTTATGGTGGTTCAACAGGTACCTCTTGGCAGAGGTAATAGTGTGATTTTGGTGGCATTAGTTTGTTTGTTTCTCTGTCTGTTAGAAGATTTCTCAAAAAGTTATGAACGGATTTTGATGAAAATTTTGAGAGAGTATTGGCATGGACCAGGGAACAATCCATTATATTTTGGTGGCCATCTTATTCATCTCAATTTTTTGAGGACTTCTTATAAATATGGGATATGGGATATAACATATTTTTTCCTCTAGCACCAGGGATAATACTTATATTGCTTGGAAATAGTTTTAACTGCCTAAAAAAATGTCATCGACATGAGATTTACCACACATAAAGAATAATCTGGATATAATAGTGATACAGATTTGCATCCCAGTCCATGTTATTCTAACAGTATCAATGCAGATGCTGAGATGTACAACAGTCTCCGTGAAAGCCTACTAAATGCTTCCACAGAGAGGCACCAGCATCTTAATTTGCAAATAAATCATTAATGAAACATTGTGTTCTCACTCAACTGTGTACATGGGTAGTGAATAAATCAGGACCATACTTACGCTGGTGGCTAAAATGTCCTTAAATAATCAAGCCAGGGAAAAGTGATTCAGGGTTTGAAAGGGAAGAATTTTTAAACCTCAGCATGAGATTCCTTTAAAAATATAATAATAATAATAATAATAATAATATACTTCAAATCAAATTACTGTTATGACATACACGTGCATAAATATATGACAAACTACTGACCTAATACTTCTTCTTCATTTTATATACCATCTTTGGCCATATGGGTTCTTGCTCGCTATAATCTGAATATATGATTATTTGAGGTGATTTTAAGCAGATTTAAAGGCCTGTGGGATTCTCCCTTTGGCTATATGTGTGTGTGTGTGTGTGTGTGTGTGTGTATGGGTGCGTGTGTGTGCAGAAAGAGAGAACGAGTTTCTATAATAATTTTATTGTCCTACATTGGAGATGGTTCAGTGTGCAAACTCAGACACACTTCAACAACTGACATCCGTTATCCTAAAATGTTAAGTTAATTTAGCAGATCTTAATCTACTTTTCATTTCTTGTGCTGTAATGTTGCCCGCATGCAACCACACTGTATGATGTATATGAGCAGTGTCTCAGCGGCCACTGTCTGAGCTGCTGTTTGCAGCAAACTGATGTGCATTCATTAGGCAAACGTGAAAACCACTTTGCAGGCAGCATGATCTTTATTTCCACACACTTCCACTTGGCTACATTAGGCCAATTCTCATATATGTCAGTTACAAAGAATGGATGGGATGCGGGAAGGATGGAAAAAATGCTTACCAGACAACCTTCATGTGCAGTTGTGCATTAGTTGAAGAGGAGGAGGAGATGTAGGCGAGGGGGAGAGGGGGAGAGGGGAAGAGGGCGGCTGGCGGTGCTGGGCAGAGGAGAGAGGAGAGGAGCAAATGCATTGCAGAGGTAGATGAGGAGGAGGAGGGCCTACAGCTATTGTTCACGTCCTGCCGTGAACAAAGGGCTCATCTGGGTCCGTTTATAAACCCACAGCAGGCTTCAGCCCACTGACAAGGCCTCATGCGGGACGAGACACAACCGATCAACTCCCGCATTTAGGCCGTAGTCCCTCACAGTCTCGCGGTTTGAGGAGATTTTCTCATTGATCCTTTTGGAGGGGGACGTATTGTGTTGGTACGTCGCGTTCGGCGGGCCTATCAGTTTTCACGCACGGAGCGTACACACGGTCTACCACCACGGATCTGTAAACATCAATCGTCTTGAGTTGATTTTCCCCAGGTAAATGCTCGCCTATCCTCAAACACACGCTTCAACAACAGTCAATGTCCTATGTAAATATTTAAAATTGGTTTAGGAGGTACCCTCAGGTGCAATTTCAAATTTTATCGGTTATTTCTGGTTGAAAGTGGATTTAGCGCTGAGGCGTTAGCTCTGCGGATAGCATTAGCAAGCCGGCTACTAGCTGTTTGTGGCTAACCACTGTTAGCATGTTCGTTGCCAGGCCTGTGTTGTTCTCTCAAGGTTAATAGTAATCATGTTCAGCCTGTCTGTTCTCAGCTGTGTTAAATATTTAGATGAGAATTGCCAGCAGTCTTGGTGAGGTTAACTCAACTGTTTTCACCATTACAATGGGGGTAGCAGCTTGGTGTTAGCATCATGCTACAGATGCCTTTCTAATTGCCTTTGTAAGCAGACAGCTCCATGGCATATGGGCTTTAACCGTTAAAGTTGTGAAAAAGGCAGAATGTGAAGGAGTGTGACTGTATTAAAACACAGATTGTGCACGATTTTTCCAATAATTTAGCTGGAATAGAATAATAACTGTATAACCTACCTAACGCCACTATTGATGATATACTACATGTCCTAGCAGTCATGTTGGCAGTTTTGAGTTCAGAACCTCTAGACGCTACTATTATTTACATGAGACTCAGATGTTCTGGATCTGTTTTTATGTCTGGACTTGTTTGGCTCATCTATAGGACATCAACATTTAAGTTCGGTCTTACTCTGAATATTGGTTTGCCATCAGACCAGTCAGGAGGATCTGTGCGTATACAGTGTGTATAAAGAGAGGAACATGATTCCCAGTGGAGGAAGTGGACTCCAGCTGATGTGATTGTGACTGCCTGTCATTAACCACTAACAGGAGAGGAGAGGAGCTAATGGAGCTCTCAACAACTAATGGACACATAAGCATCGATTATTTATTTATTTATCAATCCCATTTGTTTTCATCTGCTAGTGCTTCCAGCTTATAGCATGTTGTAGTTCTGGTTACACAGTGAACAAATTGGAGTTTTTTTTTATACACAGTGATTGCTGATCTAATGGATGGCTTTTTCTCTGTAGATCATGCAAGTATTGTTAAAATTCACAGTCAAGTTTTCTGCTTTATATATTACTTATTTACTGTAAGAGCTATAATGAAACCGTGAGGCAACTTTATAGCATACAGCAGAGATAGACACTATTGGATGGGGAACCAGCAGTAATACAGCAGAGATAGACACTATTGGATGGGGAACCAGCAGTAATGTTATTCCTGCTCAGATTTATTTAAGAGAAGAGCAATAAGAAGTGGAAATGTACATAGATGGTGAACTTTCTGTCTGCATCGGTTAATATTTGGGTGTTTGACTATGAAGTTTTAAATGTAAATACAGAAAGTGAACTTTGAGTGTATATTGATAAAGTTGTGAAATAAATGCTTGTCACACAGAGGTTCTTTTATTTTGTATTGGATTATACTAGAAATTTATTATCACCACAGCATTTTCCAATCGAGATTTTTCATGTTTATTGACATCCCAATCAGTACAATTGAAGTTCATTATACTCTGTCAGTTGCTAGTCATGTCGCTTTCATGCACAAAGTGTCGTAAATATTTTTAATAAGCAAAGACTTTAATAAGGCGGGGCTTCACCATGGTGACGCCAGGGGTCATGACCTGGAGTCCATAGCAGAGCCGGGCAATTAGAGTAGGACAATGGTTTGAGCTCTGTTAGTGAGATATTGTTTTTATGCCGATCTTTTTTGAATTTGTATTTGGTGTTTGTAAATGGAGTGCGCCTGTTTTTGTCGTAGTTTAATCATGTTGTTTTTCCTCTTTACGGAATGAGACTGCTGTCTTGGGGATGAACACAGAGTGATTACAACCAACTCAACCTGGACCCAACTTGCCAGTTCAGGGTTAGATTTGCTTCGGTCACACATTATATAGATTTTTTTCTCTTCTTTTAAGGGAGAATCACAGTTTCCATATCAATTTCAGATACTCTAAATTATTTGAAATCGGCTTTTGGTAGTGTAGAAATTGCTCCACGCTTGCAACACTGAACAGGATAAACGGTTGGAGATTATGAATGTTCTTTTGGCTTCTCTCTTTGCTGTGGTATCATTGTAATACTAGTTTTGTATTACAGGTTAGAATTCTGGTATCATCATCATAATAATAATAATAATAATAATACATTTAATTTATAATGCACTTTACATTTGGATCAAATCTCAAAGTGCTCTCATGAATGAGACTAGGTGTCAGTATTAAATTTGTACCCATATTACACAATTTGACATGTAAATCATGTTTCGCCTGATTTAGCTGTCACATTGATTAGATTTTTTTGTTGTTGCCATAATCTGGAACCAAAATATTTCATATTTTAAGTAACATTTAAATATATACACAATTGAACATAACATTCCTATTATTAATTTTTATTTATCTTTCAGGCTGTTCCTCCAAGTCGTTCAAGCTGTACTCCCCCAAGGAGCCCCCCAACGGAAGCACTTTTCCCCCTTTCCACCCCGGCACCATGCTGGACCGAGACGTGGGGTGAGTTTTATGCCTCTTGTTTTCTGTGTTTTTTAATCTGTTTTAGATGCAGTGATCACAAGTCTTGCCAATTACATTGCAGGTTATGCATTGTTGCTTACAATGTTTTCAAAGCTTTATAAATCCAGCCTTGATGTACATTTTTGAAACATATTAGTCTGGAAAACATCCACTAGTGATGTATCCAGTTTAGCAGCTGGTAGTCTGACCCAATGTTTCACAGACATTTTTTAATGCTATAGATCCCTTAAACTGACTGAGGAAATTTGTTTTTGGATATTGTGTTCCGGAAAGTCTATAAAACTTAATGTTTTGGACCCCCTGAACCCCTATCAAGGACCCCACTTTATAACTCTGGTCCGACAAATCAGCATATTGTTGGGTTGGCTTTAGCTCCCTCAACCGGGAGACCAGGGTTCGAGTCACGCCCCTGACACAGCAAGTCGTGGGTCTTGGAGCAAGAAGCTTGAACATCAGCTCCCCAGGCGCTTCACAGAGGACGCCCAATGCTCCTTCAGGGATGCAGGTTAAATGCAGAGATAAATTTCACCATGTTATACCGTTTGTATGAACTGTGTAACATGTGATAAATAATAAATTATTATTATTGTAGAAAGTGAAGAAAATAGATAATACAAACGGTATTCTGTATTTGAACTGAATGATCACTTCAAGATGCCTCCACAAACTGGTTTGAGTGGAAAGATGTTGTTTTTTTAATTTGATGGTTGGTAGTGTTGTCCGTAGATTTCCATTCCTGCATTTTTCTTATGTTAAACTTTCCTTTATTTATCACATGTT
The DNA here is from genome assembly GCA_009660295.1 of Lophius piscatorius. Taxonomy (NCBI): domain Eukaryota; kingdom Metazoa; phylum Chordata; class Actinopteri; order Lophiiformes; family Lophiidae; genus Lophius; species Lophius piscatorius. The sequence continues at coordinate 17,328 of VRLP01007040.1, read as the reverse complement.
ACACAGTACTTACTTACAGTACAACGTTGTGGACCCATCCCCCAACCTGTGAAGTGCCTTGCTGAGGTGGTTTCAGGGTCTTGCTCAAGGACAGCAAGACCCACACAGGTCATGCTGTGAGTCTTGTCTGACAGCAAGACCCACAGCTTGTTGCGCCAGGGGCTGGGCTCGAACCCTGGTCTCCCGGCTAAGAGACGTCCGCGCTGCCCATTGAGCCAAGCTCAGTGGGCTCAGATAGTTGCTTTTAGAAGTTAATTGAATCTGAGAACTCTCCCAAGTCCATGAATGTTTTAATGGTGAGGTTTCATTTGAATTGACTGCATTCAATTTTCAGTTTTTTGTCATTCTGTGAAAGTTTGATCAGGTTAGCGGTGTATATAATCCGCCAGCATTAATGACAGCAATTATCTAGGAAATGCCCTTTTGAGCTAAAATTACTAGAGTGAATATAGTGGAGTGGCTGTGTGAAGCTAATTTTCAATGCTACAATTGATTTGACCTGACTTCTTTGGTTGGAGTGTGTACTTCTGCAGGACTGTGTGCTCTGCTTCACAGAATTTGTTTTTGTAGTAAGCAAATCGGCTACAGCCGGTGAATGTGTGTCTATGTGTTTGTGTACGCCTATCTGAGAAGTGTTATTTATTGTCTCCTTGTATCATCTAAACTGTGCTACGTTGGCTTGTGTCCCAGTGTTGTGAAGACATAATAGCTCATGTGGGAAGACATATTGGCACAATAGCTAAATGCAATTTCGTTTCCGTTTCTCCAGTCCCACCCCGATGTACCCTCCCACATACCTTGAGCCAGGAATAGGGTAAGAAGGCATTATTTCCCCTTATCTCTAGCTTAGCTGAAAACCACAGAGATAACAAAAGATAAGGCTGTGGGAAGTTGTTCCCTTATCAAATTGTTAATAGAGGTTTTGAGATTAGTTTGTAACTAGGCATAACTAGATATTGGAACGACTTTATATATACGGAGCGATTTAACCTGGTCGTGATCGCAAATCTTTTTTTTTCACTTGGATACAAAGCAACTGATATCTTTCGTAATACCACAAGTAACCGCTCACCACTCCTGTCCTACATTTGTTTTATCTCCCTGCTATCTTTCCATGATGGACCAGGAGGCACACACCATATGGAAACCAGACAGACTACAGAATATTTGAACTCAACAAACGGCTACAAAACTGGACAGAGGTTCATAGGCAAACACAGTATCACACATTCAAAGACAATCCAATAATTTTCTTGTTAACTGGTTGTTTTTTCTCCTCTGAAGGAGTGTGACAACCTATGGTGGGATGCATTTACTACAGAGTTTTTTGAAGATGATGCCATGTTGACCATTACTTTCTGTCTTGAAGATGGACCCAAACGCTACAGTAAGAAAAATAGTGAACCATTGAGTAATAAGCCCTACAAATGAATTACATGCTGTGACATTTCTCCACATCTCATACATCCACGTTATCTCTCTTCCTCTGAAGCAATTGGCCGGACGTTGATTCCACGGTACTTCCGGAGTATATTCGAGGGTGGGGCCACTGAGCTCTACTATGTACTGAAACACCCCAAGGAGTCCTTCCACAATAATTTTGTCTCCCTTGACTGTGATCAGTGTACTATGGTCACCCAGAATGGAAAACCCATGTTCACACAGGTGTGTGTTGCTTTCTTTCTTTTTTCTTATTGCATTCCTGTTATTAGAAGATTTGTTGTTCTTTTTTTGTCATTTATTAATATGACTATTAAACAACTTGGTAAAATCCTGATATAAGTGAATTAAAATCACTAGCAAATTGTAAAGCTTTTTCCTAAATAAAAGAAATACATGCTCACTCTTCATTCAAATAGTATAGGGGTTCATATTGTGCAAACATTTGAAATTTGATTGTATCTAAAAAAAATAATTTTTTCTAAAAAGAAAAGCCAGTTTCATTTATACTAATATGTTTAGGTAATATGCTCTTTGTTTACTCTGAATAATACGATGATGACCAATGCTGCACTGATTTGTAGTCTTTAAATAGCGAGCCGGGGTTCCGCAAGTAAAACCTGCACGACACACTATACCCATGGTCTTTAATTCAAATTATTCTCAAAAATACAACCTTTAGTACATGTAACATAATTAAAAAATAAAAAAACATTTCTAACACAAAAGCAATATTTTTCTCTAAAACGTGTGCCACTTTACTGCTACCCATCAGAAAACCTGTGATTAAAAGGTAACTCAAGCATATTTCCAGTCCTATTTATATTTTTAGGCTCACCTGTTTGAGTAAAACTCTTAAGTGGTGAAAAGGACTTCCTGTTTTCCTGGGATATAAATATGAGGTGACACAGGCCTTATTCTCTTCGACGTTCTTAACAATGGGAAAGACCAGAGAACATGGCAATGAGGTGCGAAGAAAAGAGGAGCCACACAAATCTGGTTATGGAGAGAAGAAAATGTCAAAACAGTTACAATGGCAGTTTCAATAGTTCATTTAATAATTGAGAAGTTTAAAGAGAGTGGAGATGTTTAAAAAAAAAAAAAAAAAAAAAAACAGCCTGGAAGAGGATGTGTTTGCAAACTGATCGGACACTATGATGAGGTTAGTTTAACTTGCAAAAGACTAACAAATATTGGATGAAAACTTAAAAGCCTCTGCCAGGAAACTTTAAATAACCGTATATGGATCTTCCAGCAGGAAAGTGAACCGATACACAACTCAAAATCAAACCAAACAATGGTTCCGAGTATATACTTACTGTTGCTGGGTGCTTTGAAACCTTCCAGTTATGAGCTATACACATAAAACATCATCAAAACGTCACACTCCCATCCTGCCTTTCGTTCTTGGATTTATAAAGATCTCTAATTCACCCTCTTACTAACTTCGCTGCTGTATCATAAATGGAACAACTGGAAGCCCCCATTATGCCTCCACGGTATTAATGCATAACGGGGAAATGTCAATCTCAAGACATACCAGGCCCAATACATACAATTGAAAAGGCTACGTAAATGGGGCTTAGTGTTACAAATAGAAAAAAATTGAATAGTGGTTACAAACCAGTTTATCACCAGGACTTTTTGTTTCCCTCATTGATGATTTCAGCATAACACCCTTGTTGTAAACATGTAATGATTGTTTTACATTTGTAAACAGAGGTTCACTTAATCCCCATCTGACCTGAGTCCTCTGACCTGCTGTAGGTGTGTGTAGAAGGACGCTTGTACCTGGAGTTCATGTTTGATGACATGATGAGAATAAAGACATGGCACTTCAGCATCAGACAACACCGTGAACTCATCCCCCGCAGTATACTGGCCATGCATGTGAGTTTTACAGGGGGACTGGAAATGGTTATATCCACCGTTGTATACAATGATGTGTTTACTGTTGTGCCAGCTTTGTCATCAGCTCATTTTTAATGTCTCAGGCCCAGGACCCACAGATGCTGGACCAGTTGTCAAAAAACATAACAAGATGTGGCCTGTCAAACTCCACCCTAAACTACCTCCGAGTGAGTAGAGATATCTTACCTCTTGTAAAGTGTACAGCAGTGTTGTTCTGGAATACTTTTCTCTTAGTATGTCTTAGTAATGGCACAGTCATAATTTAGTTTGAGTGTTGAAGGTATTTTCAAACTTGAGCTAGTTAAATATTCAATTATTAGGGAAGGTGATATCCAAAATATACACTGATCATCTCTAACATTTTAACCACCTGTGTGTTTGTCCTCTTTTTTTTCAATGCTCTGCATGTTTTGACACCTTTTTACCAGAAGCAGCATTAACTTTTTCCGCAATGAGGCTACTGTTGCTCTTTGCTGGGATCAGTTAACATGGCCTTCAATGAGCCTAGGCGTACCTGACCCTGTCATCACTTGACCAGTTATCCTTCCTTAGACTGTTGCAGTTGGTACTAACTACGGCAGACCTAGCACATCCAGTCAGACCTGAAGTTCTGGTGACGCCCTGACTCGGTTATCGAGCATCACAATTTGGCCCATGTAAAAGTGACTCAGATCCCTAAGCTTGTCCATTTTTCCTGCTTTCAACACATCAAATAGGACAGAAAAATGTTCACTCGCTACCTAATATATTTCTAATTACAGGTGCCATTGTAACGAGTTGATCAATATTATTCCGAGTTAACCTGTGGTTATTATGTTTGCCTGAGCATTGTATGTTTAGAGTGGGATGGAAGTGTCTTAATTAAAGGCATATGCTTTCATATGGCTAGTAGACAATATACAGTTGGAAGCAAAATCATTCAGCCCTCATTTTTAGCAAAATATACTTCTTAGTATAATATTTTTAACCATTCCCTAAACATAGCTGTTTTACCATTATAAATAAGAACAGATGAAATAGTACAGTATAACAAATATTAGAAATTGTTTTCCAAAATATGACAAACTATTCTGCTTCTATTAATAGCTTCAGTCTCAAAATTTTTCAATCCCTTACTACGGTAGGTGTTTTTAGAACTTTGTAGTAGACTCTTTAGCTGCTCTGACTTCCTGCAAAGGTGATGCGTACCCAGACAAAAGCTTGTTGCAGCATTTCTGAGGACTTTTGTCCCTATTCCTCAGGGGAATATGCCTTGAATTCTGTAATACTCCTCGGTTTATGTGCTGCACTTGCCTTGTTCATATCCCAGCAGAGATTTCTATGATATCCAAAATGAGACAACCCTGACTGCAAGCCTAGAATTTTCCATAACTTCTTCTGAAACTAAGCTTGGATTGACTTCAAGGACTGCTTGGGATCATTGTCCTTTTGGAACTTCCAATGATGCCCAAGCTTCAGCTCCTGTGAAGATGTGCTCTTCTAGGATTCCGGATTCTTGATGGAATCCATATTAGACTCGACACGCTGAAGGTTTTCAGCACTCATCAGAACAATGCAGCCCCAGAGTATCGCAGAGCCACCGCCATGCTTAACTGTAGGTAGGGTTGGGTTTTCATTCCATGCTTCATTCTTCCTCCTCCAAACATATCGCTGATCCATATATAGGTCTGAAAGGTTGTGTTGTTTCATCTCCCCACAGAGCAGAATCAAAAATCTACTTTGGCTTACCTAGAGAGTTTTGGGTGTATGCAACCCTTACATAAATTGGGACCTTTTGTGTTTATTGTTTAATTTTTTATGTGGGGGAAAAATAGATCATAACCAATTACAAACTGGTATGCAAATCATTGTTGGTTAATGCAAACACTTGATTAATGTTATATTTTTCCCACAAACCTGACATAAAATGAGGATTGAATAATTTTCCAACTGCAAATGTTATTCGATTCTTTGTGAAAGATATGCAGTTCATTACGCATAACTTAGTCTGTTTTTAGAAATGTTGCCATTGGATATCCTTATATATTCCAGCACAGTTGATTTTTTTGACCAGAAATAAAAATGTAGAGCAGGTTATTGATTTCATGCCTATGTTTCTGTTATATTTTTTTTCTACCAACACACACATAATGTTGCACAGGTTAGACTGGATCTGCAGGTTCTTTGTTCTTGATTACAAAACACTGGTACATATGTTATGCAAAGTTAAACTCCATTTATTAGATTTCCTGGTTGCATGAATCTTACTCCATAACACCACAAGTTAATTTTATCACCAAAGGCAAAACTGCCCGAAGCATATTTTTGAATCTTCATTGATGTTTGTTGACAGAATCTGTTAGCAGTCATATAGTCAATCTAAGCGATCAAGCACATTAAACAAGTAATAATAGCATAACTTTTGTACCCTTGCATTGCACAGCCGACTCATCTACTACCTGCAAATCTATCTATAAACTTTAGTTGTTTATTGGCCTTGTTTGTGCACACATCAGTGCAGATCATTTAGTATGTCAGGTATTGGCCCGATACTCACTGTGTTAGCTAATAGCAATTGCTGTAGGACTTACTATAACAAAATATAATCAAATTCCCATATTCTGCTTGACATTTACACAACAATAATGTATAGGAGGCTATTTGTCTACTTATATAACTGATTTCTGATGATCTGGCTTAAACATTTTACATACAGTGCAGAAGAAATGTATCCGATCTGCTCCTGACTTTTTTTTCTCTCTCATAATAAACCGGGCTGGACATAAAACATGGACAACATGAGGTACATTACGATTGTATTTGATAAGGCAAAAAAAGTTATTCATTACCTTACTGAGCATTATGACAAAATATCTCCTCCCTGAACCGCGAAAAACAAATGCTTCCAGTAACAGGAGATCGGATTCTGACAAACCCACAGTGGAAATATGGCCTGCTCTCCTCGCAAAACTGCAGCGGCATCAGAGGGTTTGTAAGCATGAACCGCTCTTTTCAGGTCCCTATACAGCATTTCAATAGGGCTCAGGTCAAGACTTTGACAAGGCCACACAAAAACTATTCAGAGGTGGACTAACTCTTCAGATATTTTTTGCGGCTTGACCCAGTTGCTCTTGGCTTCAATAAAGACAGGTGACTAGATATTATCCTTCAGAATTTTCAGCAAAAAGGTAGAATTCATGAATTCATCAATGATGGCGAGTCATCCGTGACTTGATGCAACAAAGCATTGCCACAACATCACGCTGCCACCTCCATGTTTTTGTGGAAGGCTGTGTTTGGTTCAGACCAGTTGTAATGGCCCCCTGTCCTCCAAACAGTTCAACTTTCCAAGTTGCAAGTCCATAGAATATTCTCCCCAAAATCTCTGAGGGTTATCACGATGTGTTGTGGCAACATTCAGTCAGGCCTTAATGTTGCTATGATTTAACAGTGGCTTTCACCTCAACTCTGCTATTCGTGCCATTTTTGCCCAGTCTCTTCCAAATAGTGGAGTCATGAACTCAAACCTTTATTGAGGTGAGAGAGGTTAACAGTTCCTTTGATATTCCTCATTCTTTCTTGAATGAGCTTTCATTGTGGTCTTGGAGGAATTTTTTGTGAGAAACCAACTTCTGGGATGGTTTACTATTGTGTGTAATGTCTAACTTGGTGGCTGTCTTTGTTTTCTATTCCAGCTGTGTGTGATTCTGGAACCCATGCAGGAGCTGATGTCCAGACACAAGACATATAGCCTCAGCCCCAGAGACTGCCTCAAGACCTGCCTCTTCCAGAAATGGCAGAGGATGGTGGCACCACCAGGTAGATAGTATAGATCAGACTTTTCAAACTCAAGGCCCGCGGGCAACATCCGGCCCACACGACAATTATATCCAGCCTGCGAGACAATATTTCATTTCTATAATATCTTGCCCGCTGGTATACAGCACAAACACCACAGATGCTAAAAATCCCAGAATACACTGCGACAGTAGGCACGCCAATCAATAACGCCAGCGCTTCTCCCTGCTCCTCCGTAGTCAGATATCGGCGTTCATCCAGTCACTCAGATAAACAATAGGCAAATCCTTAGATGAGATGCTATGAAGAATGGGTGGAGATATAGTTGATAAATCTTTTTTCAAAACGATAAATATTAAACTTATTTGTAAGTCGCTTGCGCTTATTAGTAAATAAAATGCAGGTTTTCATTATTTGGGAAGGTGCGTTCACGTCCTCCATCCACCATCCACCGTTAGGCTGCTCATACTCCTGACTGTTTTTTACTTTTACAGTTTTATGCGATAGACTGACTGAAGACTGAAATGGCCGAAGTGCTTCAGCCATTTACCAACAGCCATTTAAAATCATTTTTGTTGATGATTAAAACCGATAAATTTTAGATGTAATTTTTAACTTGTAAAATATTGTATTCAAGCTGTTTTTGATGCTGTTGAATAAAAACTTTTCATTGGAAATTATTCTGTGAAACTCTTCTGCTGAGAGAGAGACAAAAATTACTCATGCTGATCTATTTTGAATTTAATCTGTAATTTGATAATTTTCTACTCAGTTGGTTTATTAAGAATTCTATAAAATTAGTAAATAAAATAAGAATAAAATTGTCATAATACATCATTCAAAAAATGGCCAGTTTGATTCCTGTTCAGCCCTTCATGTGGACTCCATCTATAATTCTGGCCCCCTCTGCGATTGAATTTGATAACCCAGATATAGATACACAGATAAAGATAGATATAAGCACCCACAAGCACAGTAAATGTATTTGTAACAGTTTCCTGTCATTCCCTTTTGGCAGCTGAGCCATCGAGACAGGCCCCAAACAAAAGGCGGAAGCGTAAGATGTCAGGTGGCAGCACCATCAGCGGAGGAGGAGGAACAAACAACAACAACAACAACAAAAAGAAGAGCCCAGGAAGTGGCTTCCCTCTGTCCAGCCAGGTTCCAGTGAGTACATAAATGCCATCTGGTGTTGGTGCTCTGCTATTACAGCAGAAACACGACCCCTGTCAACAGATGCATTGAACGGCTGCATTGATTAATTGAGGGAAGCTCATCGGTCACTATAGCAACCAAAGCAGGTAACCGTGTCATACTAACAAGAAAAGAAAAAAAAGTTTTCCGTGGTCTCGATCATTAGACCACGGATCATCTTAGTTCATGCGACTAATGCTGCCGGCCAGGAATTATTCTAAAACACTGTTTACACGATGTGGGTGCCTTTCCGAAATGACTTATACTTCCCCAATGGAAAGGAAAGAAATCTCAATCAGAATTTGCCTCGAGGCAAATTATTTTCCCCAAGGCCGTAAAGGCTTTTTTTTTTTAAGTAATCAAATGGTTACTCAAATTATTTCAGGAATCGTTTCAGCCCTAATTGAAATTCTCCTCAAAGTATTATTCATCACCAGAGAAATTGACTGGCTCTTTGATAAATACACAGATCAACCATAACCTTATAACCTCTGACATTTTGAATTTTTTTTTTATAAGATATCTTGTTACAATTGCCCCTGTTACTGGGTGTGATATATTCAGCAGTGTAAAATGGACAAGTGTAAGGATCTGAGTGACTTTGACAAAGGCCACATTTTGATGGCTTGAAGACTGGTCAGAGCTCCAAAACTGTAGGTGTTGTTTGATGTTCATGGTCTCTAGTTGGTAGTACCTACCAAAGTTGATCTAAGGACAGATAACTGGTGAACTGGAGACAGGGTTGCACAAAGCTCAGTGATGTGGATGGGAAATGAAGACTAACTCGTGTTGTCTGATCCCACAGAAGAGCCTCTGTAGGACAAATTGCTGAAAAATCAAATGCTGGTTTTGTCAGAAAGGTGTCTGTTCACACATCTCACAGACCGATCAGAGTGTCCATGCTCACCCGTAGCCACAGCAGAAACGCCTACAATGGGCACTGGGCAGAACTGAACCTCAGAGCAAGGGAAGAAGATGGCCTGGTCTGATGAATCACTTTTCTTTTCAAACTATGTGGAGGGGTCATGCCATTCGTTTGGATATTACATTGACATGTAGCACATAGTAAACCTTTTTGGCTGACAGCCCTTCAGGAAAATGCTCTGCCTGAATGGCAGTGGCCCCTTTAAGCAAAAACAGTGTGGTCTGCCACACCGAAAAAATGGCCCGGGAATGGTTTGAGGAAGCCAACTAGTTCATGGTGTGACTAGGACTCCAAATTCCCTGGATCTCAATCCAGCCTAGAAACTCTGGGATATGCTGGACAAAGCCCGATCCCTTGAGGCCCTAGCTTGTAAATCAAACAAGTTAAGGGATCTGCTGCCAATACTCGGGGAGACAGTGGCTCAGGAGGTAAAGCAGTGGGTAAAATCATCTGAAGGTCGGCCTTCGACCCCTGCACCTCCAGTCTACATTTATATTTACAATCGTAAGTTGCTCCCAGTGGCTCATCCATTGGGGTGAGAATGAGGGTTTGAATGGTTACCACTCCTGATGAGCAGGTGGCACAGTATAGGTTAATGCTGGCTCACTTTTTGAGAAGTCATGCAGTCTAGAAAGGTCCTATATAAGTACAGTCTATTTAATATTTTACCATTAACATACACCAGCACACCCCCACAGAGGGAAGGTTGAAGACTGGGATCAAGGCTGGTTTTGCGACAAAAGGGGGCGCCTAAACAATGTTAGGCATATGGTTGACCTGTGTGTATCGTGCAGTCTTGTTTAAAGAACCCATAACAATATTTAGTATTACAAGTGTTGTGCCCAGGACTGTTTTTTCATTGACAGTGAATTTGAATCTAACATTAATCAAATATTAGCATATGACACAAATTAATTATATAATTATAATGAATCGGTTTAGTTGTCCGATCTTAAAAATTAGATAAGTTGAATGGAGATTAATTGTCTCTAATCAAGGAGTTTTCAGTGTTTTAGGAATGAAATACACTTGCAAAATGAAGGTATAACATTTGGTATCACTGCATGATAATAAAAAAGGCACATTCCAAAATCAACTCAAGTACTGAATAAAAAAGAGGAACAATTATAAGGCACAGTGCCTGTTTGTTAAAAATGTTCATGACAGCTAGGCTGGATTTTGATAGGTTTGTGAAGACATCATGAAACCAAACGGAAGTCAGACGTATAGTCTAATGAGACAGATTGGTTATTCTATTAAATGCTGTGTTGGGTGTAAGCCCGATACCATTGGTCAGCAGTGACAACGTTATAATAATAATAATAATAATACATTTAATTTCACCGTATAGTGGTAGAGGGTAAAATTATAAGTATCAAGAAGATCAATTTACCCTCTCTTCAAAATTACCCATATCTTTCCACAAAAACATCATATTAAACTTCTTTTTCACCCCCTTCAGGATGTAATGGTGGTGGGAGAGCCCACTTTGATGGGAGGGGAGTTTGGTGACGAAGATGAGCGTCTGATCACACGGCTGGAGAACACACAGTTCGATGCCGCCAATGGCATTGATGATGAAGACAGCTTCAACAACTCTCCGGCACTGGGCTCAAATTCCCCCTGGAACAACAAGGCCCCTTCCAGCCAGGAGAGTAAGAATGACAACCCCACCTCACAGGCATCGCAGTAGAGCCCAGATTCCCGCGACCCCAAAGCAAACCCCCATTTGTCACTCCTCAAAGCAAACTCCACTCTAAAAGGTGCAAAGGTGCATAGCCTGCTCTCCGACACAAACCTAGAGCCCAGATTCATCGCACACAGTTGGTCTGATGGAGCGTATAATGTTTCAGACAAAGTCACGGACCCAGAGAAGGTTCTATCATTACTATGACTTCTCCCGTATTTAAGCACCATCTCTGTCACCTTCTTCTTCCACGCACACCTAAATGTCCCATTTGCTCTCACTAATTTTGCGTTTGGACAGCACCCGGGGTGAATGTGACTAAGGAGGCGTGGGGGTTTAATCCAGGGTCAACTGCTCACTCATTTATCCATACTAAGGAGGAAGAGATGGGCTGGAGTTGACGTTGGCACTGGGGCTTCGACAAGGTGGCGAGTTGCTTGGGGACCACTTGCCTGTCTGTTCTCTAAGCGTGGCTCTTAATTCTGGTTTCTGTTGGTGCACAAGACACCTGTAATGTTTCTTAACAGAGTGTGTGTGTATGGGTGTATGAGTGGAGAAATATGGCAGTCTGAGCTCTTTGGTGTCTTGTCTGAAACAGACAAACCAGAATTGAGAATCAGGATACAAAACCATGAAAATTCACAGAGATCTGAAATGTGGCACAAGGGAAACCACACACACACACACACACACATAATGATTAAAGCATTTTTAGTCCCCTAGTACCCGACCCATCTCTGATTTGTCTACAGTGGATGCAGTCTTTCAAATAGAGAGCATTTGCAACACACCCACAAACACGTGCATACATACAGTTCCATATTTAAAGAGTTTTTATACAGGATATATTTCCCTAGAATGTTTTTGATTTGTATTAAACGCCTTTGTTTCAATTGAAAAGCTACAAACCAAGGAGCAACACAGGACTTTTATCCCTCCCCCCTCTAAAATATATTGTTTTTTATCTTTTATGTTTATAAAAGAGAGATAATTTAGTGTGGATGTTTTTTTGTTCCTTTTTTGGGAGATTTAATTTTTGTGTATTTGTGCTTGTATATTTAAGGTAGTAGCAAAGTTCTGTCTGACTGTAATAAAATGTATTCTTACTTAGATTTACCTAAAGCCATCCCGATCTAATGTAAAGAAACAAAAAGAAGAAAAAGGAGAAAAAAACGCTCATGAACTCGTCGCCTCTATCTTCCCACTTGCTCTTTCTTCCCTCTTTTTTAAAACTTGTGTAAATTAAATTACAAAAACCCTGGGGTACATTGGCACCATGGAGTGATGATTTTATTATTTTGTTGATTTGTATTGTATTTATTTTGGAAGTTTTAGAATTTCACTCATGTATTTTCTCTATACAGAAAGTGATTTTTCACTGAACATTAATCACAGTTATGTGGACTTCTGATGTCAAGTGAATTAGATCACTGAATTTAAGTTAACCAATCATGTTTTGTTATTGGCTTAAACAGTTTTTTTCAAATTAGTTTAAGTTTAAATCAGCATATGTGCAGTATGTCATGATCAACAGAATGACGCTCATTCTGCTCATTCATCCAATCGTCTTCTGAAGTCAGCTGTACATTAGTCTCAGCTGGCATCATGGTAGCAATACCCAGTCTGATTCAAACAGCTGACACTCTGTTTATTGTTTTGTACATTTTGTTACAGTTGTTTCCAATAGCTGTGATTGCGTTTGAATGGTGACTTGTACCTTCTCCAGTCCCTGTAGAAAAATCATCGTTTGATATATTTTTTGATTTGGTTAGATTTTGCCCTTGATAATTAATGTATGGTACCAATAAAAAAAAAAAATACATTTCCACTTTAACAGATTGTGTGTTGGTTGAATTTGTAATATTGCATCACAAATGATTTTTAAGTTAAGCGTTTTGCTAACATTTGAATACTCAATTCCATCTTTGCCATGCTGATTCACAACGGGAGGAGAAATGTTTTTTGTATCCTCTTCAGGGTCCCTTGAGACAGAGATTTGCAAACTACACAGAGAAGCCAGAAGTGGATTTCAACCCAATGAAGCACCTACCTTACCTCCTGTACCACCATTCTGTCTGAGATTACTTCAGATGCAAAAATTATTAGAAAGCTTAGCGTTGGTGGAATTTTTTAATGATTGATTCTAATGCTCTCACCAAAGGGGCATCAGGTCACGCTTGGAAATTGTCAAGCCACATCGCATCAAAAACTGACATAATAAGGGAACACTTAAATCACAGCCCGGATCTCTGTTAAAGAAACATTTAAGTTGAAAATCTTAATTGATAAACATTGCGTAATTTGTTTAGAACAAAATTATACAAGAACCATCAATGGAAATCAAAATCGTTTAACCATTAAGGATTGGATTCTAAATTACACCAAAAATCCAGTGAAAAACTGAAATTACAGACTCACCCAACTCATAATGTGACCAAGGAGTGTGTTTTAGCCACAAATGCCAAAGGGACCTCCTGATGAGAGGATGAGATGGAGGATGGTGTCCTGGGGGATCTCTTCCCAGACCTGGATCAGGGCTCCTGGACAGTCTGTGGTCAGTGGTGGTGGTGTCTGATGCAGCGATACAGAACATCTCAGAGGATTTCAGGTGGATTCAGGTTTGGGGAACATGAGGACCAGTCAATGGCATCAATACCTTCATCCTCCTGGAACTGCCTGCACACTCTGACCACATGAGGCCGGACATTGTCCTGGACCAGGATGAACCCATTGTCCACTGGAACAGTGTAAGGTCTGATAGTGGTTCTGAGTTTCCTCCTGGTACCTAACAGCAGTCAGGGTACCGTTGGCTAACCCGTAGAGGTCTGTGAGACCATCCAAGGATCTGTCTTCCCAGACCACTACTGACTCGACACCAAGCCGGTCCTGCTAGATGATGATGCAGCAGCATTACATTCTCCAAAGCGTCTCCAGACTGTGTCACACCAGCCACATGACATCAGTTTGAACCTGCTCTCATCCTTGAAGAGAACCAGGCACCAATGGAGAACCTGCCAATTCTGCTGTTCTCTGGTGAACACCAATTGAGCCCCATGGTGATGGGCTTTAAGCATAGGTGCCAGTAGAGGACGTCAGGGCCTCATGCCACCCTCATGCTGACTGTTGCTGACAGTTTTGTCAGAAACATCACACCAGTAGCCCACTGGAGGTTATTTTGTAGGGATCTAGCAGTGCTCCTCTTGTTCCTCTTCACACTAAGGAGCCGATACCAGTCTAGCTGCTTGTTTGTTTGTCCTTATACGGACCTGTCCAGCTCTCCTCATGTAAGGCCCCGTCTACTGGCATCTCCTCCATGCTCTTGAGACTGTGCTGGGAGACACAGCAAACCGTCTTGCAGCTGCATGCAGGGATAAGCCATCCTAGAGGAGCTGGACTACCTGTGTACCGTCAGTGGGCTGCAGGTACTGCCTCAAGTCACAAGTAGTGACAAAGACACCAGCAGAACACAAAACTAGAGACGAGTCCGTCAGGAAAGAGAAATGGTCTGAGGCCACCATAAGAGACAAAAATATTTTCCATATTTTGATTATTTCAAATTAATAAAAAACTTGATATTCTCCTCATTGTCATAATCAAGGGTTATTTTGGTAGGTGGGCGTCACAGGAATCATTCACTGTACTCGCTGTTTTTGTTCCTCATTCGAATGGTCACATTACTGCAGTCTGGCTGTTGGAACCTGTCCTGAAGTTGATCTACTGGACAGGTTTCAGAGTGTGTGCTGCTAATCCTCAAATTGGTCCAGCTACAGGTGCCTGTTACTGTAGGTGGGTTTACCTTTTCACCTGTTGACCCAGATCTGAACATCAGTCCAAACTTGGGCGGCCAGAACAAAGGCAGAATTAGAGAAGCCCAACAACAACCAAGTACCTAAAGGTTCTGTGAGATGTCAGTGTTGTACAATAACCTGGTTCACCCCATTACACAATAATTACCTCCAACTGTCATTAGTCTGACATATTTGCACTGTCATATATATTAATATATACATACTTATACATATATATTTTAATGTATATAGACTGTACACAAGATGGCTCCACCAGGTCTGAACAAAGGAACTAACAAATGTGAGTATTTAGCAAAAAATACTCACATTTCAATAATTGTGAGGTTTGTTCCATAATCATACCTGCAACACAATAAAGAAGATAAGATAAGAAAATAACTTGAATGTGTTTTACTTCATCTTACTGCTATGATTTAAATGGTAAACTTATTGCAAACACAAATAAGCCCGGGATAAGTGAAGCAATATTACTTTAGCAATTGTAAATTAAAGCAAAATGAACATTAGTCAACTAATATGTTGTAATGTGATGGATTAAGGGTAAGGGACAAGTGGATCCAATTTTGCATAGAGGTGGAACATCAGGAGTTGTCTATGCCTATGCACTTTTGTGTTATTAATGTCCCCTCTTGCTATGTTGAAGTAGTGCGAAGTGATCAAGAATATACATACGTACAAGCATCTGCTCTAACTTGAATCAAGTCGTACTTGGCCCAGGATCCACTCTAAATTGTAATCAAAACCCGCTGGAAAAAACTCCCAACTGGCCTTAAAACTTTAAATGAAACCCTTGACTCTTTCAGAGTCAAATGTGAGGGATTTTTTTGTGCTCCTCTTCACTCAGCAAACATAAAAATACAAGTACCTGCAGAGGAACTGAAAACAGTCCAGTTGGGCTCTTAACTCCTTTTTAGAACCTCTTTCAATCTGCATTAGTTGTCAAAAGAATTCTTTCCAGACCAGAAATAACTGTAATTTCTTTCTAATTCCTTTTTCCAGCTACTTTCTATTGTAAATGGTAAATGGACTGTACTTATACAGCACTTTTTTAGTCTACTCGACCACTCACCGCTTTACATTGGGAGCCATCATTCACTCAGAAGCAGTAACCATTCACACCATCACTCACACACCAATGGAACAGCCGTTAGGAGCAACTTGGGGTTCAGCATCTTGCTCAAGGACCCTTCAACTTGTGGACTGCAGTGGCCAGAGATCGAACCACCGACTTTCGGATAAGTGATGGCATGACTCCATTATTGCCCATTTAAAAAACAACTTTATTTCACACATTATAATCACAGAACTCTTTAATGGTAAAACAGAATTATCATTTTAACATCAATGTCATTCAGTTTTAATACAAGTCACATCTCAGTTGGGTTACAAGAGGCCACTCTACACCAAAGTGATCATCAGGACAATCTATGTCACTTGGAATTATGTTAGAAATACTGTGAACGCCAAGTGGAAAATATCCCCTCCCTGCTTTATCTGGAAAGGATAAAAGCCACTGAGTTCCTGTCCCAAAAATTCAATACAAGATCACAATCAAATCAGGATCATGCAAAAGGAAATGCAAATGTAATCATATAGAGAATAAAAATTGTCCCATATTCACATAGGGCAGAATGTAATGACCATGATGACCATGAATAGTGAGGTATGGGTGTTTGGGAATGTTATGTCCTTAGTTAAAGACTGTATGTGACAGTTTTAATTGTTCATCAGAGCGATGGCCTGTGGGGAGAAACTGTTCACATGGCAAGATGTCTTTGTGTTCAGAGCCCGGCAGCGCCTGCCGGTGGGGAGATGTTAGATATGCACAATCCATACCCAGGGTGTGATGGGTTGGCAGCAATGCTTCCGGCCTGTTTCCTGACCCTGGACATGTAAAGTTCCTGGATGAATGGCAGGTTGGCTCTGATGATGTGCTCTGCGGTCCTGACAGTCATCTGAAGTCTCTTCCTGTCTAGTTTGGTTGCAGATCCAAACCGGACAGTGATGGAGGATAAGAGAACAGACTTGGTAGTTGCCGTATAAAATTGAACGAGCAGTTACTGACGCAGGTTGAGCTTCCTGAGCTGACACAGGAAGTACATCCTCTGCTGGGCCTTCTTAATGATAGTGTCGTTGTAAATGGTGATGGGGTTCAGTGTTGGGCGGTTTCTCCTGAAGTCCACTGTTCAGTTTCAGGTTGTTCCAACTGCACCATAGGGCCAGACGTTCCAACTCCATGGGCTTCATCAAGGATGATGATGCAGAATCATCATTGTCCTTGATGAGGCCGATGATTGTTGTGTCATCTGCAAAGTTTAGGAGTTTGACAGGCAAGTGTAGAGGGCATCAGATAGGTTTAATAATAATAATAATAATACATTTAATTTATAATGCACTTTACATTTGGATCAAATCTCAAAGTGCTACAAAGTAAAAGCAGATAAAAGCATCAATAAAAAATAAAATAATAACTATATAAATGCCTTACCAAAAACCAACAATGTTAATTAAGGTTATAGATTCTGCTAAAAAGGAAAGTTTTAAGTCCTTTTTTAAATGTGTCAGTCGTCTGTGGAGCCCTGAGA